>CM068580.1:49584584-49779584 GCA_035048485.1 Pteria penguin | reverse complement strand
TGCACCAGATGCCCATTTCGACAAATTATGTCTCTTCAGTGATTCTTGTGGCCGAATAATTGGAATTCTCAAAATATATAAATATTTGAAGAGCTGTGGTGAAACCAAAATGACCGAAAAAGTGAACCAAAGAATCAATCTAAGGACAGAGTTATGCATGAAGGAGACACTCCTTAGTTTTAGGATGATATACAAATTTTCATGACTAAAAATTTTAAGTATATATTTCTTGTCAGTTCAAAAGCACTGAAAAGCAGACCGTCAGTACAAAAGCAATGAAAACTAGACTTATAATGCCATCGGGAACTATCAGTCCAACAGCAGTGACATCGGCCTGGTGATTATAATAAATATAGAGCATATATATCTTTTATTTTGTGCACCAGATGCGCATTTCGACAACATATGTCTCTTCATCGATGCATTTCTTTATCATGTACTTCATATCAGATATGCATTTACGTCTGTATCACACATCGAGTGCAAAAATACATATCACGTTATATCGGAAGAACTCTAGATTCTTCATTCCAAAATGAAGCGGAACATCTCAGAATTATTGCATTCCTCAAATAGCTTGACGCAGTCGACAACTTTCAGCTTCATCTTAAAAATCATGAAAGAGAACGAAAGTGAAAAATTCTAAAATTATTTTGCTTGGTTAATCATGGGATTGCACGAAATCAAAGGAGAACTACATCACGGAAACGACGGTATGTGCAACGAAGTGAATGAAACATATATTCAATATTAAGTTGATCACATTCATCAACAGATCGAATGAACACATGTACTTAGAATGATAAACCCAATTACCCTGCAAAAAACCTCGTTGTCTCATGTGAAAAAAATTTATGCAGGGGCTAAGATCAAGAGACAAAGAAAGAATGGTTCATGAGCTAGATAAAAATAAACGATTAGAATGAATAAAAACGAAAAATGAAAATAATTATTTGGTCGCATTTTTCAAGACTGCTACCAATTAATATGGAGAAAAATACTAGCCCGATACACTTAACTCAGTACAATCAAGCATTATTCGCTACCTAATGCAACATGACTTAAAAATGAACATCTTTGAAAAAATATATATCCAGATGAAAGAGACAAAGACAGCACGTCAAATTATATCATTCACGGTGTGAGATGTTGTTGAACTGAAATTAATGAAATATATGTTTCCATCTGAGTTTTAGTTATAATTACATTTTTTGTTCCAGGAAATTCTAGAGCCCTTGTGAACACCATGTTTATGAATCATAACTTACATTTAATGAGGTCCAGGGAGAAACATGGAGATTTGAGATGGGGCGATCAAGAAATGAACGTTTCCACAGAAGAATACAGATTTATGCAGATCACACACAAACACAGAGAGAGAGAGAGGTGGGGGGCAACAAAGAGTTAAAAACGAAGAAGTACCGAAGGGTATACCATATCTCATAGTCCATGGAATCGTCGCAAAAGTCCTACATCAACTTTTCAAGTCGAGGAAGTGAATACATAAATATACACATATGAACACATGAAGGAGGCCAGAACACGAAGTCAAATTTTTCCTTTTTAAGGCATGAAATGTTGTTTAACTGAAATTTCGGCGCCGGAAATGCACGTGAACAAATGTCTCTATATATACGTATTATGTCAAATCAAGAATAATCAAAAGGTTAAGATGGTTAGTTTGTATATTCAGGTCCCAAATATCGGTTAACATTCTTGAAAGAGGGATCTGGATTTGCATTGGATTCCTTTATCGACCATAGAACTTCCTCAGTAACAATTTCAAACGTTCCTCAATATATCAATGTGAGAATAGTTTCGTGGCAAGAAGCCTTGCTCTCAGGAAATACGAAATTTTCGTATTTAGAGCATGCCCTGGCATGGCGTATTGTGTTTTCAATATAGTTTTTTTTTTCTGAAATGAATACTCATCATTGATAAAATCCTTGTGTATTCATATCAGAATACAGAAATTGAAGGCATTAATGGTCTATTGAGGTAATGGCAAAGAAATAAAAGACATCAAACACACGCACGCACACACACACACACACACACACACACACACACACACACACACACACACACACACACACGCACACACACATACAAACATCAATTGCTATGTAAGGACTGTCAAATGAAATAACGCTAGTTACTCAACTGGTGTGGGTAACCGATTTACGGGTACACCTTCCTATTCACCACAATGGCAGAACAATAAAAGCATATACATTTAAAAATATGCAAATAATACTCAATATATAGAGATCAAAGACGAACAGGCCACCAAATTTAAGGGTCTTCAACATACACACAAGAAATGTATGAATGAAAATATATCCCCGCGGAGGGTTTGACTTAAGTGTTATTATGCTTTATTTTTCCTGATATTATGTGGCTGTAACACTTTCTACACAGTTTTTGTTCACATTCATGTATATGTACAGTGCTGAATTATATGTCTCGTCTGTATGGCGGGTGTGGATAGCCAAACATGAGACGCTTACTCCTCCCGGGGACCTGATTTCATCTCTGAATTTCAGAGGTCCATGAATGCCCACTGTGGTACATTGTTGTTAGTAACATAGTCAGATGACACCAGTTACTTTTGTATTTTGCTTGTAAGATTTTGCTTTGGATGTTTTATTATTACAACACTTCTTAATATTCATTGATAAAGAGTCCTGTGCTTTAATTGGAAAGTCGTCCTACTCACTTTAAGTATATTGAAATTTTCCTACAACAAACACGTACACAAACAAGAAACCGGCTCATTTGCAAATCATTTTACATATTTTGATAAAATGAGCTTATATGTCAAATGGTAACGCTTTGAAATTTCCTACAATTTCACAATTGCGGCAATGTATGTAATGATGTTACATCAGTTTTTCTTTAAATAATTTGATAAGTTGTCAACTAATTTATCCCACATCTGACATTTTCAACTCAGAATTGCATTCTTATAGAATATCATTTGAATTTTGAACACTTAATTACGTTTAGCTTACAGGCATCATGTTTTATATCACAAAGGCTTAAGAAAATAAAATTAACAATTAACAAAAAGCCTTACCTTATGACATTATGTATATTGCATTTTAATCACATAATACTCATAAATGTTAAATTCCTTGAAATAATTATGTATCTAAAATCACTAGACTGCCAAATTCATAGATAGGAGATGCCTACATTTGTTCTGTCCATGCTATATTGTATTTTATGTAGATATGTAAGATATAGGATAATATTATTTGGAGGTCTTGGGATTGTGAAAGAAATGGCCAAAGAACTATTCTTTTTTCATCTTCATGAAGTCCATTTTTGATAGAACAAGGAAGAAGCTTCAAAAGTAAACTTAGAGAGAAGTTGTCCACCATTATGTTAATTATGTGGAGATAATTGTACACATTAAATACACTTACCCCGAATGGCGAAAGAATAACAAATCATAAACTGTAAACTGTATTAAGGTGCATATGAGAAGCAAGATCCCTTACATTATTCAGTAATACAAACAACGCATTTTCATATTAATTTACTATTAATATCACATACATATTATGAATGACATTTGTAACTTGACAATACCAGAGGGATGGGCATGTGCTGATTTAATATCGCTTGTCTTGATGTATGATGTACACAGGTATTGGAATACTTCGACAGTATATCACTCATTTAAACAGAACTGAAGAAGATTACATTAAATCAGTATGGAGTAGTATTATGAATCAAATACAACATATGTAATTATAGGTTGGATTATACATCTGTCCTCAATGTTGGCCTTAAACGTCAGTAAAAAGACAAAAATTGTCGAAATATGCATGTTGTGCACTTAACTAATAAACTTTTATATTATTTATTTATTTATTTATTATTATTGTTTTGTTGTTGTTGTTGTTCTTTTATTTATAACTTAAATAAAATTGGAAGACGTCTGAATCAGCTTTAATAGCATAATGCACAGAGCAATCAGGAGGAAGCACATGAAAATTACTTCCTTTTTATACGCCCGTCATATACGGACATATTATGGCATGATGTTGTGGGTCCTTGGGGACATGTATGCCCGCACCTTGTTAACACGATGTAGACCATACCTTTTACGATAGAACATTAAAATTTGGTACATTTATCTCATCAAGGTCGTTGCAAATTTTTGAGAATGCAACTTGCAAACAAGGTACAAATCAAAATATTTATGTCAGAACTTTGCACACTTATTTCTTATTACTGGATAATGAACCCTATTAATTTTCAATGACATATCTGCAAGATCAAGGTCACAGTGCTTTAATTTTCATCCCTTCAGACTAAGCGACGGGCGTATTATGCCACGCTAGGCGTTGCTCTTGTTAAATGCAGTTGTTGTACCGACTAAAGACGGTCAGATGAAGTGACAATCGTCACCCAAATCAGCGTGTTTAACAGTAACAGGCCCGCCTGAAAGAATTTTTTTGATTTGTTTATTGTTAACATACATATATATAAACAATAATAGACATACACAGATAGATAAATATATACAACAGCATATATATATAAAGTGTACAAAGATACAAAGGTACAAAAAATTATAGAGATTACACCAGTGTATCAATCACCGACTGAGTATCAATAACTATAATAAAGCAAAGAAAGCAGTACAAAGAAAGAATGATCAAGAAACTAAAATGTAAATTTATGACTGGTTAGTCGGCTATAGTGCTGAGTGCTGAGCCGATCATTTCTGTCATATCTACGTTCAGAAAGCCTCCAATGTTCCTATCGGAAATAGGCCCTTTCTCCCAAGACTCTAATTTCAATTCAGCGTTAAACATAGGGCACCGCTCGAAAATTCTGATGTCACTGTAAACAATAACAGAACAAATTGATTTATCTCTCCTAAGCAGTGCACAGAGTGGTGGGATTTCCGGAGACTGACTCCAATCGCTGACAAAAATGAGTTTCTGGTCATATAACCATATAGGTAAAAATACCCCTGCTTCCAACATTCAACAACAAACACACCGACAAATCAATTACAAGCGTCTCTGTACATAAAGTCCTAAAATTTACGTTGTCTTAGATATTACCCCTACCAGACAGTTGACCTAACATCAGATTTCTTTAAATATCCACCGTTGCTTTCTGTTTACTGTCATGTTTGACATTTTATAAAGGTGAATATCACCTATAAATTTTAAATATTATCAAAAGAATGTGTGTTGAAGCACTGAGGGATAGAAAGTTGATATATTATTGGATAACTATACGGATGCTTAGAATAATTAAAAACGAAGTATGATTTCTTATTGTATACTTCATTCTGGAAGTAATATTGTGATAACTCTATAATAGAAAAAAAAAAGACAAGGGGCAAAAAATTGTTTACATCGGGTGAGATGCAGATGTCATGTAAACCTGATATATTGCTCACCAATGTTCTGGAGATAAGAAAATATACATCTGCACTTTAAATTCAATTGGAATTCAATAAAAAAAGAGAAATGTGATATAATAATGTCATATCGGTAAAAAAAACACCACGCATAATACAGAATGTATAATTATAATTATTGAAATAGGGTGCAGGTGTCCAAATACAATTCATCATAACAAAACCAAAACAAGTTACACGGAATTTGTGAGTAATCACAGGATTGTCCTCATTTATGCTATATTTATCTACGATGATAATAACATTATAACGATTTCGTTTCCATTCAAAGGAACAATATCCTTAAGGTTCATATAAAACACAAATTTCAATATGAATCTAAAGTTTGAAGTCGCATTAAAGTAAATATAAAACCTATACATTCTCAAATACTTTTTCTATAATCACAACATAGACATAGATATTTTGAAATCAGTTCAATGAAATTTCAATACCCATCTTAAGGAAAGTAAAATCTTTGAAAGAGAGATAGATATTTTATAAACGACACCAAATTTACTTTAAATTACTTACATTTCTGTGTTTTATCAAAATTGTATCTATTTTCACGTGCTTTCAAAATTTATGTTACAAAACTGGGCATTACAGGAACCTTGATGAGAGCCTTTTAGCGAAGAAACATTAATAAACATTCCTATCCAAAAATGTGCATGAAAATCCTGTTGCAGAGCATTTATTTCGACTCTATTCACCTCTTCCTCCCCTTCTCCTTGAACAATAACATACACAATAATAATAATAATAATAATAATAATAATAATAATAATAATAATAATAATAATAATAATAATAATAATAATAATAATGATGATGATGATGATGATGATGATGATGATGATGATGGTGATAATAACAATAATAATAATAAAAATAATAATAATAATAATAATAATAATAACAATGATAATAATAATAATAAATGCTCGCATGTTTCTAAAAGCACAAGCCGCTTTGATTGAGATTACGTTATGATATAACACTGCTCTATCATTCCTAAGAAGCATTGACCTGTCACCCTTTTATAGACTTCCATGCATGACCTCCATCAGTTAACTCGAACACGAAACATCTATATCATGAACAATGTACAAAAGTACATTATCGACTGCGTTACGCCGGATCCCATCATTGATGGGCAAGCCACAAACAATAATATCTATGGATATATCAGATGGAAAGAGTTGTCCACAATAACATGTAATGAACAATAAAATTGCGTAATAACAGATCTTAGGGTTACTTACAATGACATCAATTTACTGACAAAAGGAGTCCTTTCTGGGGTATAAATCTGAAAATGCAATACATAATAGCATACAGTCGGGTTATTCAGTCGAGTATAATCTTTGTTATGTAAAGCATCACTATGAGAACTAGGTCAATTACCGTCGATAACACTGCTTAATCGATATTTGTACAGTTTCTACTGAGCGTATTGTATTATAAAAGTCATTTTATAAATATAGTCTTGATCTAATCACGGTTTGTAGAATTCAAGTACTATATTTCAGGACCTAAATGTGATTTCATTGTTTTAAAGTCAGTGGGTGTGAGGGTCATATATCATCAATGTTGAAAATGACGCCGTTAAATGTATTGTTGGATTTGAGATAAGCCTAATATCAAGCTAATAGTATTTTACAATTTTCTGGGTGTCAACTAAAAACGACATGAAAAAAGGGTACTACATTTCCTCAAGAATATTTAAAACATTGTCTTACTGAGGAAACGAAAGTAGGTACAAGGGATAAAACGTAATTTAACTTTTTAACAATACTTTAAGCGAACTTGTAAGATATGGAAGACTGAAGGCACAAGAAAAGCACTGAAATGATTATCGCAATGTAAAGAATGCTTTCTGTGTTATATTTTTCGATTTCAATTATTCGATTTCAAGGGCAAAGCCGTCCATAGGGTTAATCCCTAAATCAAATATTTTCATCTGTACATTTTATAAAGACACAGTACTAAAAATAGTTGTGGAAAACTAAGAACCAAACCATCCAAGCAACATCGGAATCGAATTGTTATATGATAATAACATGAAAAAGGTGAATCGGTGACCGAATGGCATTTTGAAAACAGTATGAAATCTCTTACTCGTCCTTCACAAAGTACTCAAATGTCGGTGTGTGACATTTGAATGAATCCTGTTATTTCAAAATCACCAAATTCAAAAACTGCTTTTAAATGACGGTCTTTAGTAAAAAGCACCCTCTACCAGTACAGTGTATACAGTCCCTAAATCAACGATTAAAGCAGCGTTCATAACATTACGACTTTGTAGAAAAATATGAGATTTTCCGAAATGTTAACCCCGATAAATAAAGTATCGATCTAAAGTTTTATCTTCAGGAGAATCGATGAAAGTTAAAAATTACTCGTTGTTCATCAATAATTTATTATGACCTCAAGTAAAGAACAGGGATAAAACTATGTATCAAATGAATATCTTACATTCCAAATTGTGGGACAGGAAGCCGCCCTTGTCAGACTTTCTAAAGAGTAGCCTTATGGTTTTAGAATATACAGATTACCATCGCACAAAACTATACAAAGACGTTCTATGGAATCGCAGTGTATTCTAAGATCCGGTACATTACACCATCCGCATTAACATTAAATCAGAACATATTTGCATTGGAAACCAGTATACCTTTCTGACACTTGAATCATCAGAAAGCCTTTTTGTGAACTTTTTTTTTCATTTTAAACGTATCAGGCATACTGACACCAGAAAATCTTTACATACTTTGCATGTGTTAGATTTTCATTTAAATTGTATTTAATTATTAATTTCAATATACCTCCTTATTCTTTCTTACACTACATTTAAAGATTTGTTTTGATAACCAAACATTTTAAGCCCCAATGAATCTCTGTGGTGGTACGACGGTGTGTAATACGCTCTATGCACGGTTTTTGTCGATTGCATTAATGAGCTCTCTTTCGCGACCTGTTTTCTATCTATAAGACGTAGGGTTTCTGCTCTGACTGGTCTCTTAGTTCATAGGCGATAAGATGATGGCATCACACTGTCCATCAGTTAGAGTTGTCTACGTCCTCTTGAACTAGGTCATATCTTGTCATCGATTTGTTAAATGTCTTGTGCACTGCCATACAGCTAGACTGTGTGACAGTTCATACCCTATCCTCAGGATATTGAAAGGATTCTACAAAACGCAAATGAAGCCAATTATCTGAAACTATTCTGTTGATTTCTCTCATATCAAACGGTGATCGATCCAAATTAATGTTTGATAAATCTTGCAGAAGTAAATCAGCGGGACGAACAAAGTCAAGGACACTTAAATATCAAGAGATATTGCTAATACGAACATTTCTAATAAAGCTTTTTGAAAGGTTAAATAATATAGATGTATATGCTAATGTACCAAATTAATTTATCTGTATATCTCTTTATCTTTTAATGCATCACAGTTCCTAACATTTTTTCAATAAACACTTACGGAAACACTAAAGCGATTTTATTTTCAGACCAGTACCCTCCATTTCACATATGATAAAAAGCAGAAGGTTAAAACCACACCAAATGAAGGACGTTTGTTACTTTAATTAACAGTCCTAAATGGGCATCGTACCTGTAATACGAATATTTTTGTAATGTTTTCTGCATGTCTTTGGTAATTTTTGTCATACAGCTTGGTTAAATGTCTTTTGCCTCTTCTACTATAAATGAAAATTGAAATCACCATATTACAACATACAGCTTGGTTAAATGTCTTTTGCCTCTTCTACTATAAATGAAAATTGAAATCACCATATTACATTTATTTCCTA
This sequence comes from Pteria penguin, assembly GCA_035048485.1. Taxonomy (NCBI): domain Eukaryota; kingdom Metazoa; phylum Mollusca; class Bivalvia; order Pterioida; family Pteriidae; genus Pteria; species Pteria penguin. The sequence goes on along the minus strand of CM068580.1, from coordinate 49,770,331 downwards.
TGTGAGCTTACACTGACTTATTAAGCAATCATCAATGACAGTGAACATAACAATCCATTATGCCTAAAGCTGTTTACTGCTAAATGTACAGGCAGTTAATATACCACATTCAGGTGAAGGCATAAATTCAGTTCAGATGTGTTAAATACTCAGAGGCGAGAGAAGGCACTAAGCGGGGTGGCTTTTCCAAATAACTAAAACGTTAATTTGCAGGTATACAGAAACAAAGATCATATAAATTTTAAAATATCTTATAGATAATATTTTTGTGATTGTTTTTGGGAAAGACTTCCAGCAACATTTCGATGGGAGCAAATTGCGCACCTATTTTGGCCGACATTCTTTTTTAAACTCATAAGAAGCAGAATTTACAGTCTATGCTCCCAAAGCAGTGAACAAGTAACGCCTCGGTTACACTTACATACAAATACATCGATGACGTTTTGTAGTTCATCAACCTGTATTTTAAGATCTCAACATTATATATAAGAAACTCCAGATAAAACATACAGCAAGAGTACATCTTCTGCTGCATACCTCGATATATTCCTATTCATTAGTGATGATGACTTCTTAATTACCTCTCTTTATGACAATCTGTACGTTTTTACAATACTATATTTGATTTGACATTTATATATATACAGGCTTTGTTCACGCGCATCAGTGAAATATAGGGTGCCTTGTTAGCTGTAGTGTCTTTGTGCTTTATATGTTCGTCTAATTTGTCTTTATTTCTACAGGTATTTCTTCGGAGATCCAATGTCCATTGTCTTCCCGGGTGTTTCGCTGTTTTTATTTGTGCTTTATGTGTTTATTTGTGTTTCAGTGATTGTATTCTTTGAGAGGATCCGCCTGCGTTTACGTCGGGTAAATCCCTTCACTTTTCGCGGCCGTGTTGTCATGCATGCGATAAGTTAATGATTGGCTGTTAAAGCTCTATTTTTGTGGAGCTCGGGTAGCTCAGTCGGTTAGACGGTCGTATGCATGACAGCTAGGCGATTCGGTACCATAGGTCGAGGGTTAGAGTCCCCGACGGGAAACGAATATTAGTGAAATAAAGGGTGCCTTGTTTAGCTGTAGTGTTTTTGTGATTTATATGTTTGTCTAATTTGTCTTTATTTCTACAGGTAATTCTTCGGAGATCCAAGGTCCATTGTACTCCCGGATGTTTCACTCTTTCTATTTGTGCTTGATATGTTTATTTGTGTTTCAGTGATTGTATACTTTGAGGGGATCCGCCTGCGTTTACGTCGGGTAAATACCTTCACTTTCCGAGGTCATGTTGTCCTGTATGTGATTAGCTAATGATTGGCTGTTAAAGCTCTATTATTGTGGAGCTCGGGTAGCTCAGTCGGTTGGATGGTTGTATGCATGACAGCTAGGTGATTTGGTACCAAAGGTCGTGGGTTCGAGTCCCCGTCGGGGAACGAATACAAGTGAAATGTAGGGTGCCTTGTTAGCTGTAGTGTCTTTGTGCTGTATATATATATATATATATATATATATATATATATATATATATATATATATATATATATATATATATATATATATATATATATATATATATATATATATATATATATATATATATATATATATATATATTTATATCTTCCTGAACTTAGAGAGAGAATTATTGAATTATTGTAAGACTTTTGCGGCGGGTGTTGCATGTAAACAGGGAACTTACTCATCCCATGCATCTGGTCTTACCTTAATTTAATTGGCGTCTTCTTTTGTCTGAATATATTATTGTACACGAAATTGTTCTTTTATTTCATGGACTTCGAAAAATGGTTAACTCTTTGGTTGTTTCCTTTCATATACTTATCACTAGTTTTTTAATTTGATTTTTAGGCATTAAATTCTCATTATTCTCATAAACTATATTCCATCATATATCTTTTATTTTTAGATATTTAATATTCATCTATGTACATCAAAATATATAGTGGTGAAAATGCAAATCTATCACAAAAATAGATTTTAATAGATCTGACGTTCCACAATTTTTGTATTATGCATCAATAAAGGATACATAATTTTGATATGTATTTTAGACAACAGTTTGATCGAGGGTGATGGAGAATATAATGTCTTTATGGTGTGCTGTGCGTTACATTTGTGAGTTGTTAATACGTCAAAAAGAGGACAGAAGACATCTGACCAGGCTGTGTAACACAAATCACCAAGGACATGCAATATTATGTACATGTAGGGACCCATATTATTCTATCATATAGTAGTAATATATTATATATACGTCACTGGTAAAACCTTACAAACGTGAATATTGTAATTGCTTGAGCTAGAGGCAACTTGTTTTACGAGGAGAATTACACAAATCTAAATGCTAGACAGTAAGCGATGGACCTTCGATAAACAAAGGAAGTGATTGCACGCGCTTGTTGACAAAAGGTCAGCATGACTTTTTAGAATAACGAACGTGAAATCGCTTTCAGTTATAGGGTATTACATCATTTGATGATATGTCATATTGTCATTACGTTCTTCTATGTAATATTGCTCTGAGCACTAGAACATTTTCATCTCTTTATTGCAAAACAATATTTATTCATATTATAATGTATACTCCTGAATTTTTATACTGTGAATGTAGACTTCAAATTGTAATGCGGAGCCTAAAGTAATCGAGCTACGGAAAATGCGAATAGTAGACTGTGGCTGTATATTACAAAAACAGTCTTTTTCTAATCAACAAAATAAAAAAAAGGGGGGGGGGTTACATATTCAAATTGAAAATTGTTCCTGGAAGTTCTAACAACCATGCCATTCTTGTCTTCTTAATGGTAAGTCACTTATAATTATTGTTATATAATTGTGTAGAACTTTCATTCAATCCAGCATGTCACATGTAGAAACAGTACCAATCTGATTTAATCATGCTACTTTGAATGCAACTCATAGACTTACATTATATATATATATATATATATATATATATATATATATATATATATATATATATATATATATATATATATATATATATATATATATATATATATATATATATATATTACTTTTATACTTAAAAATATTTGAAATTCAATTTCGATTAATCTTCCGTTTGCTATTCGGTCTTTTCGTTATACAGAGTTACTTCACATTTGGGACGGTATCTGACGTAAAACACTTATGACGTCATCAAATCCTATGGAAACTGATCTAAAACTCAGGGAAATGATAGCCCACATATGACGTTTTTATAGGATTTTGATGACGTTATAATTGTTTTAAGTCAGATACCGTCTCAAAAAGGGAAATAACTCTGTTTAACGAAAAAACTCAATAAAGAAACCGTCTTCACACCTCTTGAAAAAATTTTAATAGTTGATTATGATAGATTTATTTATGTATACACATCCCTTTCCAATTCTAACTTTTAAAATAACAAATTAAATCTAATAGATTCGTATATTGACTATATAGAATTATTCTTTGACAAATGGATGCTGAAATTTGGGTGGCAAATTTAGAATTGATTCTAGAATAGACAAGATGGAGTGTTTCCATGCGAACATGTCGGCTTTTTCACCTTATTTGTATCATCGATTTCTTCAATACCAACTCCTGGCTACCATGGTCTACATGAAACAATCTCAGTATTGCATAATTCAACTTAAAGCCAATTAATAAGGAAGTAAATTTTGATCGTTGCCAGACTTGATCTTCACGTTAAACCTCGTACCTGCTCTGGGTGGTATTACATCCCATGTAAAGAAAATAATAATACGCACTTTAGCAGATGATACATACCTGCATTTAATTAAACTTACTTAATACTTCAATAAAATGTCTGCTTTCATCTCAACCGGTACAAAGAAGTGATGGTTCAGACGTAGAGGATACTTTTAGTGAAATCCCAAATTAAATTTTATCGTCTGTAACACATTTATGCTAAAACCACCCTACTTGCACTGCCCTCCATTATTTCTGATATCATCTACTTTTTATTAAATCATCAAACTTATAACGGATAGATTACATTGACAATAATTGTTTCCAAAACTATATCACTAATGGTGTTCTGGGTTTTTTTTTTTGGGGGGGGGGTTGCAAATCATTTCCTTTATTTTTTAATTTTCGCCATACTATGTTAAGTATGGTTTCGCATTTTTATAAAAGTGAAAATCTGCGATACCGATCCGATTTCCACAACTCGAGTTCCAAACAACATATATATATAATATCTTAATACACAAAAATGTTGTTCTTTAATATGTCAGATTGTTGCGACAATGGATATTTTTACCAATTTATTTTTAAACAATAGACTTGTTTGTATACACTTTATTCAAATACTGACTGCTTCTCTCTCGGCCCCCCCCCCCCCTCTCTCTCTCTCTCTCTGTTCAATCGAACACGCATACTTCGCTTAAAATTCTTGAAGAACACAAAACAATTTTTATAGTTAAGATATGAATTTATGAAGATTTATTTTGTATCTTTAATAATATTAGATATTAGCATAGATAAACGTTAATATAAGAAATAAAATAAGTCCTAGTTTGCACACGAGTAAAATACAAATAATTAAACAGATCTACGCAATACTTAAGACAATATAGAAAACAATACAATTCTATCACACGATCATTGCGTTACGTGAAAAAAGGATTTTTGGCTGAGAAGGTTGAGAACAAGCCATTTGGAAAAAGGTAAAAATACAATTATAATTTGCAAAATCGCAAAAACATAAATGCATATCAATCTAAAATAATTTTTAATAAATGATTCTAAATTGCATCTTAAATAACATTCCCGTTCATGTGATAAACTGTCATGATGTCAGGCGATAAGCAGTACACATGAATTCTTATCCTTAACAACACTTATGTATTCCTGGAAAATACTTGTTAAAAGATTATTCATTTGAAGAGATAATGGTATATGTATTGTTGAATTTTTTTTAAAAATGTAGCCAATTCTAATTTTGTTTATTGCTGCCTACCTAACTGATTTTATTCTTTTAAAGAATGAGTGTGTTATTGTTAGTGTTCATGGAAAATGAAGCCAGTATGTTGTGTACAAATTCCAAGAACCACTAAGCAGTTCTTGGATAATTTCTTCGCGATATGTTGGTTTCATTTCCATGAATACTAACAGTTATATATTCATTCTTTATATTGCCATTTGTGCATATTTCTGCACATTATACTTTATGATACCGAAGATGAATTTTTGGAGGGTTCACTTATCATTGTTCATGTGCTGTGGTAGGGTTCATTGAATACATCATTTCCCTTAGTATTGAGTCTTTTCGTTAAACAGAGTTATTTCCCATTTGGGACGGTATGTGACAATAAACAATTATGACGTCATCGATTTCCTGTGATAACGTCATTAGTGGACTATCATTTTCCTGAGATTTATATCGGTTTCCATAGTATCTGATGACGTTATATTTGTTGTACGTCAGATACCGTCCATAACATGAAGTAACTCTGTATAAACAAGAGACTGAATTGTTCATTGAAAATAATGAATTGATTAATTGATAATATGAATTAATAGGTTTAAAATTGCATCTCTTATCTTAAATCTGTTCTTTGAGTATAGCAAAGATTTAGTTCATTCACAGTTTTCATAATATAGTTATGGAGTCCATTCAGATACAGTTGTACATAAACACTCACAAAGGTTCTACATATGACCATATGAAGACTACCAGGCTCTACATTATACATCTATGATATATTAGTGAATCAATATTATATACCAGAGTACCCCTCCTTTTTAAACTTTGGACTATTTCTGTAGGAGGTATGTATTACTGTTGGACTATAAAAAGTGTGTAGGTGAACTCCACATGTTAAAATTTATTTTAATAGATGAGTGAATATAGCGTTTGTATCTATGATCTGAACTGAAATTTGATGTGAGAAAACTATTTTGTTTGTTTTAAATAGAGGATTTTCATGAATGTAAAGTGTGGCTCACTCTATAAAACCTCTGCATCATTATCTTAATATCTAAAAGTTCCACCAATATACCAACTTTGTGTCCCATAACGTACCACTTTTACATTGTTTACACTCCTGAACTATTAATATGAATAACTTATAACAGCAATCGTTATAATATGTCAAGTCTGTTGTAGATATGAAAATAGCAAAGTATTTCATTGATTCCAATATAATTCTGTTCATTCATATGTGATGTTAGTGAAACTTAATCTTCCAAAAACTTATCAGTGCCAAGATTAGCATCGTTAATTGACATAAAGCCCTATTAGCCTGAATGTTTCCACAAGGTAAACTAAGACATACAGATGCAAAAATTTCAATAGATTAATTGTTCTGATTACATTATATCGTCTTTTCATTATCAGTAACTCACGTTGTACGTATCCAGTAACTTGTCTTTGGACGTTAGTCACGTTGTATTTACTTTCCTTTTTTGATGTCGAAAGTGAAATGCTAAAATAGCTTCTCTCTTTCTCTCTCTAACGATACAGGTATATATATATTGTTTGATATATCTGAAAGGAATAACAAAAGGTTCCTAATTAAATATTTGATCTTTTTGTCAATTTATTTAATTTGGTTGATTGGTTTGATGATTGGAGTTTTACGTCGCTTTCAACAATTTTTCAATTATGTGGCGACATGGAAGCAGGAGGTGACCAACCTCTTAAACATAGTAGCGCAACCCGGGAATCGAACCCGGATCGTCGGCACCGCAATCCAAGCGCTTAACCACTACACCAAGTCTGCCCCTTGTTTAATTTGATAAACATAAGGAGTAATTTTATTATTTTCTACTAAAAAGTAATTATGATTTATTCGAAGCATATGTATAACAGATAACAGTCTTACAACAGTTTTTAATGACTAATAATGTATTTCCACATTCCGTTTCTACAACTTTGTATAAGGATAATCATGTATGTCCATAGTGATGTATTTCATGCTGAAATATGATCGGTATTACTCATTTTAGTATAAATTGTTTGATGTATAACTTTCAATATTCTACGTAGAGGAAGATAATTCACATAACATACAAATACAACAATCCACGTCTACGTCATATCAGAATAACGATACCGCATCGTTTTACCATGCCAAATCAGCCATTGATTAAAGTATACGTTTTGGTTATAAATTCCTGAAACTTTTCAACTGCATATGTACACAAGAAGTATTTGCTTTATTTATGCGCTTAAGTAAGTCGGTATCGTTACTGCAGCACAATCAATTTATTTTGTAATGTCGTTTTTCCGTGTATATTTTACTATAATCATCTTTTATGTGCATGTCCTTCGTGAGTTTTGCCATACAGCTTTGTCAAATGTCTGTTTTCTTATTTTCAACACGCCATATCCTAAAAATTAAAAAAACAACTAACCTCGAACCCCCCCCCCCCCCAAAAAAAAAGGTGTGTGCAGTGTGTGTGTATGTTTGTGTGTGTGTGTGTTGGGGGGGGGGTGACAACTTTCGTAACAGCATCTGAAACATCAACTGTGCAGGATTCCATTCATTTTTTAGAAAAACTACATTATACTCTTAGTTTATACTTTTCTGTTTGATTATGTTTATCGTGAATCATCTATATATTCAGATATACAGCCTTATATTTTGTTATCACACTTAATCGTTTTGTAGTAAGTGATACTCTCGCAAGGCACACTTTCGTTGAATCCCCAACGCTCGTAAACAAGCAATATTAAAATCTAACAGTAACCATAGACGATAGAAAACCTAGTTTCCATTACCTCAAGATATAAGCAATAAATTCTGAATATTACATCTCATGTCTTCCTTCCCGACAGTGTGGTCGGCAATATTGTTACATTATATAACAGGTGCACCATAATTTGATTTTCTCATTGAAGTTAGAATTTTGTCCGAATTTTCACCTTTCCTAAAATATACTTTACACATTATTTATAGGGAATTCTTCTGCGCCTATACTGATATAAATTTTGACCGAAAACTTAGAAGGGTGTCTCGCATGTTTTCGATAAAACCATGTTGGAGTTTCACATGATTATAAATATTTTTTTTATTTTATTACAATCAACTATTTGTTGTATTTCAGGTTTTTTTTCGTATATTACCAGACAAAAGCCACTCACCTTCACTGTCTTACTATTTAATTTTACGATGTCTCGTGTATCTACTGGTTGTTGTCGCACAAAGTCCCACTGTGACTTTGTATTATTTGCTTTCAGATTTACATTAAATTCACAACTAATCTACTCACCAATTAGCAAGAAATATTGATTACAAGTGACAGTTATAAAAATGTACGAGATATGTTATGCATACCATGGTCTTCAATTACCTCTGAAAGGAAATTTCCTAGATCAATAAATATACATGTATATCATATACTGCAGCTTGAAGGTTGTATTAAACTTCTGCTGCAGTTAAAAAAGTTCATCTTATCTATTTATCTTGTTATTGTTGTAGGCCGGATTCAAGGATACATGACAGAAGATAAAAGAGGATATCAAACACATGTCAATCCATGCGCTCTTGCCAGATGTGCATGGTGTTCTTTTTTTTACAGAGGAATCAAGCAGAGAAATATAAAGAAATAAATAATGAATAAACTGCCAAAGCTGATCGTCTACACTTAAGGAATAAGCAGTGAGAAACTAACGTTTAATGTAGATACAAGTCAAAAGAAAACTACCTGATTCTGACAAAATATTGTGTTTAGAATAAATGCTTTTTACGAAAGGGTATTGGACCTCCCTACACAAGTACACGCATTCCTCTTACTCAAATCAACGCATTTATTTTATGCCACATTTTGTTGACATAAATAAAGTTTTATGAGATATGTACATTTGTTATACAATAAGTCTTGTATGAACCCAAGTTGTCTAAACCTCGTCCGATGTCCATAGCTTTGTCCCCCCCCCCCCTGAGTGTTGGTCGGCACTCCGATGGAACAGGACTTTAGTTCGAGTTCCCTTTAAGAAGAGCAGAGCACTGTAGGCTCAAACTGACATCACTTTATTGATACTTTAAACAGTAATTATTTATCTAATATACATTTCTTGTGTGTACGTTAAACGACATCTCAAATTGGGTAGACTGTTGGTCTTTGATCAATACATAAGGAGTATTATTCATATATTTTTAAACGTATATCCTTTAATTGTTCTGCCGTATTGGTGAGTGGGATGATGGGGCCGGCCCGTAAACCGGTTTACCACACAAATTGAGTAACTAGCCTTATTTCACCTGTCCGTCCTAAGTCGCTACTTCAGCTGCATTACAATTTTTTGTGGTGTATTTCTATGTCTGTATTGTTTGCTTTTCTCTATGTGATGACGTTTGTTATACGACTGAGTCAGATGGTACAATTTGATCAATTCTTACTATACGTCCTATTTTGTTATATGACTGTAAAATCCTCACATTCAGTTTACTTCTAATCTTTGACAGAGGGACATTTAGACAATCAAATTCTTGAGGTATCTCATCAAACATATCATGCATCCACAATGATTTTCTTATAGCCAATTATTATGGTATTATATTGGTATTATAATAAGCATCGTTACATTAAACTCAAAAGGCTATTAGCACTAAATTAAATCGTGAGTATAAATTAAATTTATTACCTATCGACAATCTGAAGTTTACGTGCAAACAGTTGGATTCCTTTGTTTACAGCTTGACTCAAATAAAAGATAATGTGTAAACGCACTTTTAGAATCACTCTGCATATAAGCGAAAAAAAGTTGTTCCAAAAATCGTTATGTATTTAGATATAATAGGTGACAACTATTAACCCGATAAATTGTATCAGCCTATCAGGTAACGTGTTTCACATTTCAAATTCTTTTCAAATTTTATAGCAGAACTTAATCTGCCTTTTAAAGTGCCTAACATAAAGTGCCTTACCACGTTACAAAGCTTTGTAAGAAAATGTTCACAGACAGTAAAATTGCAGCAGAGTTTTCCTATGATAGAATAAAGCAACTCAAATCATTAAACAAATCTGCATAAAGAAGTTGTCAAGGCTTGTCACAACCTTTCACATTATTATGTGATGATAGCAAAGATTTGGCTAGTGATAAGAACTTTTTATAAAGTATTTTAATGATAAACGTGGTCACAAGTTGACAAGATTTGAATATGTTTACTCTTATCATTAGAACTGCTGAAAATTTGTTTGAGACTTTAGATGAAACTCTTGTTTAAGAATAAAATTTCATGATTAAATTGTTTTAGATTTATGTGAGACAACTGCAGTGTTAGGAAAGGGAAAGCGAAATTTCAAACGTAAGGAAGAGGGCTCGGAATTTATGGATGTTCTGGATGCGGATCATTAAAAAATTTTGAAGCCTGTTAGTACAACTGGCTATCCTTGTAAAATGTGTGTCCAGGAGTCTCCATCCCTGATTATTGTTAAATATATTGTTCTACTTTAAATCCCATAAAGTTGGGGTTAAAGATGGAAAAGTGATAATTGTCAGTGAAAAATTGAATAATCATAAAATGAAAATGAATTACTTCTCATGAAGTTAAACACCTCATTAACGGTATGATGAGTTGAAGGTAAGGTAGGGAACATTTCTACATACATGTACATCGTTTCAGTAATCTGCTTCCAAGACAGGCTTACTTAGGGAGGGTATAAGCAGAATACTAAGGTTTCTTAAGAAATTTTCAAACCCAGCAATAAACTATTTCCGAGTTATATTCAAACTACGGACATTGCATGCTTTCGCGATATTCTATTACATTTACTTCAAAACCCAGATTTTATGTTTTGTCAATAGTGAGAAAGACTGTTCTTGTGTTACTGAACTGTAATGCAGATTCTGAAATGGAAGATTCTTCGCAATATGCAGATAGTTTCATATTGACCTGTTTGGATACAAATACGCATGCGTTCATCTACATCTACTCTAATTTACTTTAATATTATTTTATTTTGTTTTCTAATATTCTCATACTTTTACAATTCTCGTAAACTATATCAAATCAGCTAAAAGGGAAAAAACTTGTACATTTAAAGGAGTACTATAGGCATCTGAAAGTTGCAACACAAAGTGATGGTCGATATACTTTAAATATTAACTCGAACTTATGCCTATATGCAATTTTCAAAATGAATTTTTAGCAGAGTATTACATTCCTAACATTACAGTCAAAAGGCAAATATCGATCATATATTTGAAGCATGGTGTTTGTCCACAATATATATCGAACGATATTCATGGACATCATGAAAACCACGTCACTTAATCTTCATCAAACAATATCGAATGGCCTCGGTAATAACTGAAAACAATAGCAAACCGGTAAACCTTTCTGACATAGAATTCTGTGTTTTGGAAGTTTTTACAAATCATCAAATGTGGATTCTTTGACAATTTTCGCTGTCGTCAGTCTATATTATTTAACGATGTCCTTTGTTTAGCTGATGGCATCTGATGTCAAAATCCGAGTTTCCATTTTTATTAATAAATATTGAAGTAAATAAATTTTGGAACTTTACGACATCGATGCACAGCAAGACTCTATTCATTAATCAGTATGCAACATAGCAACAGTCTGATGTCTTCATTTGTTTACTTATAAACAACAATGACTTAGAAATGTCTACCCCAGTATGAACGCAACAGTAACATGGCATCAGTGACTTTCATTTCATTATACTATGTGTTGTGTTTCTGAAGAAAAAAGGAAACCATTCATTAGAAAGATTTAAAACATTCCACGCATGAATATAATCTAATATAGTCCTTTATGAAAATGTGGACTTTCTTTGAAATAAAAACGTAAGTTCGATATTTATGTAATATATAATTATATCCAAAACATGGGATGTGTATAATTCATATATAAAATTATTAGTTTCAATTTCGATTATGCATTAACATCAAATTTCAATGGGAAGTAATATAATTTGAACTATGAAGAAAAATAATAAAGTATGATTGCGATTGTGGTATATATTTATCATACCTTCTAACAGAGAACCGTATCATATTATGTGTTTGTTGTTTTTGATAAAATTGTCGCCACCATGTTCATTAATTACATTAATATAGTACTCGTTAAGAATTCAGAACAATATCTCTATCATTATATTACAATAAACTATAATGAGTATCGATTTCCAATTCAACCACCTATCATATTCACTGTATGTTCTATGCTTTTCTTTGTTTGAAGTCGAGTGAGAAAGGCCAACGTTCTGAACATGTTTTTAAAAGCTGATTGTGCTTTTATATCCTTTGAAATCATTTCCAATAGCAGATTTATCATTAATGGATAACAAAAGGATATAGTATATTTTTATATCGGTAATAATGTTATCATGATTTATAAAGATGTTTTAGATCAAACTTTAAAACCAATGATGGTATGTATGTATGTATGTAGGTAGGTAGGTAGGTAGGTAGGTAGGTAGGTAGGTATGTATGTATGTATGTATGTATGTATGTATGTATGTATGTATGTATGTATGTATGTATGTATGTATGTATGTATGTACGTAAAGGTAGATAGCTTTCAAAACTATCGTCTTCTTGGTGATGCTCAACAGGTAAAAACTTTGTTGCAAAGATCAATCAATTAGCCTTTGAATCATACCTTTATTAGACTGCATTCATATACGGGAGCCTTCCGTCACCTCTCGTCCAACAAAAACAATCAAAATGAGATCTTATATCACTGTTATGAATAATATTATGAGACTTCGAAATATAGCAAATCATTAAACATCCGGATAAAATTCGTGTAACAAATCCCAATCAGTAATTCTCAGGCTAGGGAAAGCATAAAGTAATTGGGTATGCAAACCAATTATAAATCTAAAATATGAAAAATAGATGATATAGTAATTATGCACCGGGGCCCACAATTACAAACAGATGTATCATGAGCTAAGTATAAAGCTACATGATCAAAATGTCTTATACTGTTCATTGACGTTGCCTGTTTGTGTTATGTTTGTGTTATGATACAAAATGATATTTTACACTACATGATAACCTATTGTACATTTTCTTTCAATTAGATGGTGTAGCCCAGTTAGCTAGCGGATAGATTCGGGCCGAAATGGAATGATCCATGTTCGAGTCCCACCGCTGGCTCATTGATCGTCTGTCTTTAGTTGGAAAACGATAAAAAAAACCCAGAGGTCCCTTGCCTCAATAGATGTTGGTTTGTAAAAGATTGGGTTTGTGTTCGAACAATATATCGAGCAGATGCCATCATTTTATGCGCAAAATAATGTCTGCAAGCTTTTAAAACGCTGATTTTATTTTCCTCTGCGTTAAGCCATATATGTTTCATCAATAAATGTATTGTTATCTATTTATGTAAAACACTAGTATCTTACTGCAATTAGGATTCTTATTTTAAACAGACAGCACGATAGACACACGAATTCCTATTTCGTCCTTCTTTGATTTTTTTATAGCCCAAATGCCTTAAGAGTGTACAATACTATTATCCAAAAACAAAAGACAATTATTTTCTCTGTCAAAAGATAATGACAACTAATGTGTCTTGTTCTAAATATACACTAAAAGCTGCTTTGAGAAGAGCTTGTTATGTCAACGGCCTTGTGTTCGTGACATATCGTAGTCTGAGCACCTGGAAAGAAAAATACTTTAAGAGATATAGTAAATATTTATACTTTATATTCTGTTTAATATATAATTACTTAATAAATGTCCTTACATGAAGTGGTATTTCCATAATATTATTGGCATAAAATGTTACATAATTTATTTTAAAGTCTTAATGGGGATACTGTTCGTATCCGTTTTCACTTTTACAAATTGCTACGTTCTTCATTGAGTAGAGGCGCGAGAGATTCCGAATGCATGATGGGTTATGACTTTGGTTTTATCCTAGAAAAAAGAGGAGTTATTGGCTCAGTTATGTGGCAGAAGTCACCATGGAGCTATACAATACATGAATATAAATAATATACTAGGCCATAATGCAATTTTAGTAAATTTTTACAAATACATTTGAATTCAATGACGAAGCATACAAAGATGATATATATTTAATTATTTCTAATTTAAGATCATAATCATTGTAAATCAAAAGATTAGAAAATAAGATTTTACGTAGAAATTGAAGATAAATCCCGAGGAGTATAACCCATAATAAGCTACCAGTCTGGATCATTTAAGCGTTTGTGAAATAGTCTCATTGGAATGGTGTCTGGCGTTGTTAATATGTAAATTTACTCTTATTAAAATTGGTCTCAAGTCCCACATCAAATGTTTGTATAGAAGTCAAATGTATGTATGTATGTATGGATAGATATATGAATGTATGTATGGATGTATGGACGTATGTTTGTATGTATAGATGTATGGACGTATGTACATGTATGTACGTATGCATGTGTGTATGTGATGTTTGTATAGATGTATGCATGGATGTATGTATGGACGTATGCATATATATATGTATGGTTGTATGTATGTATGGTCGGATGCATGTATGCCTGTATACATGTTTATCTATGTGTGGACGTATGTATGGATGTAAATATGCAGGTATGGACGTACATGTATGTATGTATTCGTGTATGAATATATGTATGTATGTAAGTGTGTATGAATGTATGTATCTATGTAATGTATTTATGTATGTATGGACGTATGTATGTATGAATGGATGGATGGATGGATGGATGGACGGATGGATGGATGGATGAATGGATGGATGTATGTATGTATGTATGTATGTATGTACGTAGAGGTAGATAGGTATGTATACTTTTACTTATTAGTGTGCTTACAAAACTATCGTCTTCTTGGTGATGCTCAACAGGGAAAAACTATGTTCTTTGCTTTCGCAAGGAAAAAAAATTGGCTCTTGGCTTCAATTTTACTTACAGATATATAGATGACTTGCTTTCAATTAATAATCCTTCATTCGCGGATTACCTTAGCATCATCTATCCAAGTGAACTGGAGGTCAAAGAAACCACAGAAACTAGTAATTCTACTTCGTATTTAGATATTATGTTGTCTTTCGACATTAATGGTCAATTGAACACCTCACTCTATGACAAACGTGACGATTTCAATTTCGCTATCACAAACTTTCCTTTCATAAGTAGCAACATTCCATCATCGCCCGCATACGGCGTATTCATATCTCAGTTAATACGTTATTCCAGAGCATGTTCAAATTACAATGACTTTGTTCTGAGGGCTAGGCGACTTTCAGTTAAGCTGCTCAACCAGGGTTATATATGTGCTAGACTAGCATCGTCACTGAGGAAGTTCTACGGTCGTTACGAGACTCTTATTACTCCATATGATATCTCGTTATCCAGACTTTTAAATGATATTCTGGACTGAGACCGATTCCGATCACTTTACACAGATTTGTAATTATACTAGAAGGTTACCTACTTCGACTTCTCCATATATAGATACATATGGAATTCACACGATTTGACTCTTTCTACGGGGTATATGTGACGGGTGTTGCTAGCAAGCAGGAGATGCTCACTCTCCCCGGGCACCTGATCTCACTCCATCACAGGGGTTCACATATGCTCTTCAAGTAGACATATTTTGTTATTTTCCATTTGTTTTTCATTTTCATTGATTTTGTATGTCCTATGGTTTCATGATTTTTGGACTTGTGGTTTGGATTTATCCATCATCTTTACATTGCAAAGATCAATCAATTAGCCTTTGGATCATACCTTTATTAGACTGCATTCATATACGGGAGCATTCCGTCACCTCTCGTCCAACGAAAACGATCAAAATGAGATTTTATATCACTGTTATGAATAATATTATGAGACTTCGAAATATAGCAAATCATTAAACATCCGGATAACATTCGTGTAACAAACCCCAATCAGTAATTCTCAGGCTAGGGAAAGCATAAAGTAATTGGGTATGCAACCAATTATAAATCTAAAATATGAAAAATAGATGATATAGTAATTATGCACTGGGGCCCAAAATTAAATAGACATCTTCAGACCGCGCGGACTCGAGCTCGTACACGTACATAACTATAAAAAGTTAAGGGGTTGTATCAAAATTTAATAATTGTTGATAATGCATATCGTATACATAAGTATATTTTCATAATTCAATAGAAAAATAATGACAACACACAATATGCGCATTTATTTTATGATAGTAGTAGTTCAAAAAAGCTTATATGCGCAACATTTAAATGTTAGGTGATCTATATAGTTTTATATAAACATAATCATTTGTAACTTCCTGTGTGTTTAGGAAGCACCAATATCCACTGTTTAATGTATTTTGTGCCTAGGATGTCGCCAAAGAGTGCCAATTGCTCGATACAGTTTTATCTCCCTTATAACATGTTTTATTAATTTTTCTATCGAACTTCCAACACTGTCATTGTACGACAGATGCGATACCGACTTAGGACGGTCAGTTGAGTAACAAACTCAAAACAAACAAAATAATGTGGACTTCGCATAAAACTATACAAAAAGATGTATCATGAGCCTCACAGTATAATTAAATTCAGAATTTCAAAGTAAAAATCTAGAACTGGACTTTGGTCGCAATAGTTTAAAGATTCTAAGTCCGGGTTTCCATGAAGCCTATTTTCCGATGCCGATTATTTCAGTGCCAACGTGCATAATATTTCCATGAAGGAGAAATGACGACCAAAACTGTCACAGAAATACACTGTAGACTGTTAACAAACAGGTGTTAATGACCTCAAAATGACACTGTGAAAATAAAAAACCAAAAATTAAATTTGCATGTTTTGTTGAATTTCTGGGGGAAACTGATGTTGAAGACATGGAGCTTGCTCTTAATTTAAGCAAAAGTGGGTTCTTGGCAAACGAAGACTTCGTTTTCGAATCAACAAAGAAGAAGCATGCTGTGTTCTGCCGTCTTGCCAAACATCGTATGTTAAGGAAAACTTTTTTGTAACATGTCCACGATTATACTTTTGGCTTAATTATTCCACAATTTTAGTTAAGATGTCATCTTCAGCGGGGAAAAGGAAAAACA
This sequence comes from Pteria penguin, assembly GCA_035048485.1. NCBI lineage: Eukaryota > Metazoa > Mollusca > Bivalvia > Pterioida > Pteriidae > Pteria > Pteria penguin. Next base: position 49,753,323 of record CM068580.1, on the reverse strand, counting down.
AAATAGAAAAAGGTTTGCTCCGGGAGCAGTTTTTTCCCGCAGTGTATAATTTCAGGGCTGAAAAACGCGTAAATGGAAATGACCAAAAAGGCACAGTCGCCTATGCCCTTTCGCTTCTTTACTCTAAAGTGAACAAATGAAAAAAGAAAAGAAAAATATTGACCCGCGCTGCAGGGGGTGTAGGGGGAGACGCTCCCTGTCCCCTTGAATCCGCCATTATATATTCAGTGTTAGCAAGCCAGTCTCTGATCCAGTGTAGTTATTTCCTCCATATATTGCCAGTTTGACCGGGCGCATAGCATTGCCTTTCCCTAGTCCACGGTGATATGTGTTCTAAATGTGAGCTGTATCTGCAATGTAAAGATGATGGATAAATCCAAACCATTAGTCCGAAAATCATTGATCCAAAGGGCTTACAAAATCAGTGAAAATGAAAACCAAATAGAAAACAACGAAAAATGTCTACTTGAAGAGCATATATGAACCCCCTTGATGGAGAAAGATAAGGTGCCCGGGGAGAGTGAGCATCTTCTGCTTACTAGCAACATCAATTCATTCAACGACAAAATCCACTTTCACAAAGCACGGACAATTTCTTACAATTTACCTACCCCGCGCCCCTTATCTGTAGGATCCAGAATTTTTCCAAGGAGAGAAAACACAAGTGAATCAGTTTTATAATTATTATTTTTTACGTGGTATTACTTGTGGAGTTGTCTTTATTTTCATTGGCAAATAGTAATGTAAAATCACCGCACACCAGGGTCTTTCGCCATGAACTGAGAATATACTTAAGCCAAAAATATAATTTTAATTTATTCAATTATCAAACGTTCAAATAAATTTTAATGCAGAATGGTTTACTTCTTATTATTAGTAGAATAAAACTAAATAAAATCCAAATCCCAGTTATTAATTTATGGATGAATAGAAGAATATGAATTTTTGACAAGAATATTCTCAGTTTATGGCGCCGAACCCAGTAGTACTTGTGAAACGATCCCCTAAGTTTATCATGAACGCTACCGAGTACGATGTTTCCACATTTAATTGAATTCAAACTGCATACACAATTCTACTTATACTTCTAATGATTTTGGAATTAATAGAACTGAACTGTAGTTAACTACATTTGTAAACTTTTGTTACGTTAAAGGTATGTGCTATTAACGTTGCTCGACATGTGACTTCATGGTTACCAGATACATTCTTGTCTGATTGCTAAATTCATTGTAATCAGAAACGATCAATTCGTTCTTTGTATTTTTAAGTATATCAAAATACAATTTTAATTCTGTTTAATAGATATACCAGAATAACAGTCGATAAATATGAGGAGGGGTTTTTTGGGAGTTTTCCTTTGCCCTGTATAATTATTGCTTGTATACGATATGAGCTTGCTATTATAGCTTGTGGTAGTTTGATTTTTTTTTTTTTTTGTAGAAAAGGAAAATACTAAGATAAGGGATGCCTAAGACAAGTCAATGAGACAGATTTTAAGATACAAAGATCTGTATGAGCAAATGTTTAGAAGTAAAACTTACATATTCATTGCTAAGTTACAAAATTGATTTATGGTATATTTCACATCTTTAAATTTCGAATAATGTAAATTATTCCTGCTAATGGCTATAACAAGCTTTTGCCTGTAAAACTCTTCGTTTTCATTAACAAGTTAATATTGAAACTTTATTGGTTTCTTCTCTCTTGTCTGGCATTAATGTGATAGAAAGTATCAGTTTACAATACCTGGACATAAAATGAGATTTTGAAACATTGTTAGATTTTATTAGATGATAAATATTGTAGAAATAAGCATCGTTTTGACCAATTAATACTTTATGAGACCAGTAAGTACGGTGTAGCACGTCATTGTTATCCAAATGTAGGTCGTTCATTTACACAATGATTGTCTGAAGTATAACCATCCGATATTTTATTACTTTTGTGGTAGTAAATTTGGGGCTTTGCAGTAAGTGTTTACAAGCATACATCTCATTGTGTAACACGTGACTGTTACACGTGACCACAAGGCCAGGTCGTTAATGCCTCATATTGAAAAAATATATATTAATAATAAATAAAAGAAAAAGAAAAAAATAATAACAAACAGATAAATAAAATAAAAAAAGAAAAACTTAAGGAGGCATAAGGCATAACATTAGATGATCATGGTGTTTAGATACTTAGTAAAGGTCACTGATATATTTGTCAAAATCATAATCTTAAGCAGTAGCTACTGCATGGATTCTTTCACGTACACAGTATATAAAATCATAAGAAGTGACAACAACACTAAAACATTTATATATTCTATTCTAATTCTGATCTTCCCAGTTTTGATTATTATCAATTTGATATTTATTTAAAGACACATTTCACAGCAATTCTGTTTCAATTCAACTGCATGCACCTGTTCGGGTTTAGACATTATTTGAAAAAAAAACAAACAAACGTTGTGTCCAGTGTTTTAAAGTGTTAACATAGACAAAATATTACAATAGTTGAAACGTGAATTTTGTGAATTTATACTTAGAAGCTCCTAGAATAAATCGGGGGCCATATTTTGCGTGATTTACAACAACGAAGTATTTAATTTAAATTATAAGTTGAGGTTTCATATATGGCTTCGTGTTTACTGTGTGGTTTGCAGGAAATGTTTACTAATGTTAATAACAAATTAATGAAATGTTTTAATATTAAACATCTAATAACATCTTTAATTATGATATTCAATATACTTTTTCTTTTATTTAATTTCATTTCTATGTGCGAGATAGAATATCCATTTCAAACCTTAAGGGAAATTTGGTAGCAAGTTCTACATTAAAGATTCGGAAATACTTTGGTTTGGGTGAAATATAAATTCAATTATTAGACAAAGTATCAAATAAAGTTAAATGTTTTTATGAGACATATTTTACACACGTAACATTTTTACACGTTATTTTATGCGGTTTTTCTTTTATTGGATTTGACGTAAAGGTGTAATATTACTCTCTTGTGGAGACGTGTGACCGCAGTACTTTATATATTGTGTTGGTCCAATGATTTCCAATGGTTTCCAGTTACCATGAATGTCCACTCTGAGAAATAATTGTTGTGAGCACTTTTAACTATTGTGTTTTTCAAAACAATTCCAATTTGTGTGTGTGTGTAGGTGTGTGTGTGCGTGCGTGCGTGTGTGTGTGTGTGTGTACGTGTGTGTATGATATCTTTTCTAACGCTTTTGTGAGAGTTTTGGGGGTTTTTTTTCTAATTGTTTCTATGTAATAATTTCTACAATTATGTAAAAGTGACACATATTCTTTGATTGCCTTATTTAAAAAAAACAAGTAGCTGAAATACAGAATTCCTGAGAGACTGATTGGAAGACACTGCTATATTACAATGAAGCAAAGGGACGCTGAGTAAATTAAAATACTAGTGTTGAATTTAATGTGATAATTCGTTTCGGAAAAAGATAATTTTGAACAGAAAAAATCCGTTTGATCCAAAATCTGCGATAAATCAAATTTCAATATAACCTAACATCTTTTTAAACAAAACACTAATCAATCGCTTATTTAACTTTTACAACGAAGAGAGTTAGATTTGGCGATAAGTATGAACACAAACCGTCATACAACATTACTTTTGGCAATCAGCTCGTAAATTCATGAATCGACACAATGATTGTTCCTATTAGATACGCTAATTTGTTAATATTTATCATTATCATAGAATATGTATATGATATAAAATCTATGATAAGTGAATCATATTTATTCTTGCATTTGTCTTCCATTTAATCTCTAAAGAAAGATAGAATCGGGGACAAGAAAAAAGCGAGCATCCTCTATTGGCAGCGTCTGTAACAAAAAAAAAATATTATGTGGTATTGAAAATTTCTATACATTATTGTCAATATTTATCGTGTTTAAGCAGTATTATAAGAGTTCTGTGTCGTCTAAATGTTTTGGACATTCATGGTATGTATGGCTAGCCAAACTGTAAACGCTTACTTTTCAAAGGTACATGATTTTACTTACGGTGTCACAGGCCCATGAATGTCCATTGTGGTACGGTACTATTAGTGCCACTGTGACATTACATAAGTTACTTTTTACATCATATAGATCTCATATCATTTTATATGAAGTAAGACTCTTGTGGTCGAAAACATTTCATCTAAAACTAAAAGAACAGAATTTATCAAAACCTCAATTAAGAAGCCTATAATAAATATCTTTTAAAGGCTGAATGACAACATCAGCTGAAAGATTGATCATAATATCATAACAAACGAATTAACATCTACTGTTGTAAACAAATATGTCAACACTAAGACAAAAACAACCTTGTGTATGCAATCCTAGTCATTATAGGGGCTGCAAAATCTGTGAAATGTTGACATATGAAATCATTTCTCATATCTCACAACATGTGAGAGTAAGGCCTTAGTACGTACTAAATTCAGAAAAACTCAGAGCTTCTGTACAGAAACAAATATTTACTTCCAATTCACTGTGACAAAAGTTTCTAAAATTACGAAGTATCTGCCTTCTTTCGCATTTCAATTATTTAGTTTATATATGTAATGTGATTGGCTGTAGAATCCCCGATGAGAGTCCAGTACTAGAAATATGCACGTTTGGTGCACATTGTAAATTTTATCTGTATTTTCATAGCATACTGGACTCTGTAGTCTTTTTACATGAGCAAAGAGATATAAACAGCATATTTAGTTATAGAAATATTGCTTTGTAAATGTAGAAAGCTGGAGATAGAATTGGGCTGTCCAAATATCGCAATGTAAACTGTAAGGCCCGTCACTTTTTCATCATTTTGTTTTCAACATTTGTTGAAATCCTTTTGTTAAGCTATTCGGAATTTATTTTTGGTATATCAGTTTTATTGAATACAAGGTTTGGCAAGATATTCTCAAATTCCGAAGTATACAAATGTAAGTTCCATGCACCATTGTTAAAAATCAACATTGGAATTTTCTCCTATTTTTCATCTGTTTCTTTTAATTTTCCGTTGATCTCATTAGTCTACCTGCAAAAAGCGGGTACAGGCAAATCTAGTCGACACTAAGCGTAAAAAAAGCTTTTGTAATGTTTTACTTCATGCGCTACTTACTGTTTTGAATACATTAGCCTACACCATTTTCTCGATTATCTATCCTGTTACTATAATGGGGTTGTTTAAGAATTGGAAAACTATATTTATTTTTCGTTATCTCTTTGATGTTGCATTAGATTACCTATATCACAAGAACAGGATTTCTTGGGCTAATATTATTTGCTTATATGCTTCAAGAATTCATATTTGTTCTGAGATAAGCCGGCGTGGCTTAGTGGTATCGCGCTCGCTTTCTGATCGGGAGGCCGGGGTTCGAGTCCCGCTCTGGTCATGCCGGTGTCCTGTCTTTCGGATGAGACAGTAAACGTGTCGTGGTATGCATGGCACGTTAAAGATCCCTCACTGCTTCGGGTGGGTCCGTTGCAAAGGTCAAAATGTGTATGCCCCGCATTACGCAGATGCCGTCACCATATACGTGAAATATTCGTGGTGTGACTTTTAAAAAAAATCAATCAATCAACCGATCAATTGTTCTGAGATAAATTCAGAACAAAATGGACAACCATTAAGCATCTGTGTTCTTAGCTAGCTTATATCGGTCAGTACTATCAGTGTCTTACTTACCCAATATCAAAGGTATGAAGCATAGGTAAAATGAAGCCGCTGTGGCCTAGTGGATAAGGTGCTCAGCTCGTGATCGAGAGGTCCCGGGTTCGACTCCCGCCCTTGGCGCACCGGTGTTCTGTCCTTCGAATGAGACAGTAAAAACGAGGTCCCGTGTAACGGTAGGCGTGGAATTAAAATATCCCTCACTGCTTCGGGTGGGTCCGTTGCAAACGTAGAAATTTACATGCAATGCATTAGGCGGGTGCCGTAACCATATAAGTGAAATAATAGTGGTGTGACGTAAATCAATATTCAATCAATCACAAGTAAAATGCTGTTCATCCTGACGGCAAGTTATCGACTGGTTTCATAGAAATCGGTCTCACTTATACACTGTATATATATAAAATTTTAAAAAGCTGTAGTTTTTTATTTATCAAATGAAGTTTTCTATCCGATTTATATCATATTGTCTCCTAACATTTAGATATAAAATAGAAACATATAAATAAGAGGCGCATGTATGTAGTGATGTGAAGCTTATACAATTACATGCTTAGAAAAATACATTATTTTTTATAATAAAGATGAAACCCGTTTATATTTTATCTAATAATTTCAAAATTTTTATATATCTTATATACATCAAATGTCTCTGGTGTTTATACAAATCTGATTTCAAATGATGTCTCGGGTTATATTATTTGTGCTCAGGAATTGCGATCAGCACTACACAGGAATAAAGTACTCGTGCTTTTCTTACACTTAACATGTTTTATTGGCAAAATTATGTTAGATCAGGATGAAAAGTTCAGTGAGATTTCCTCGTTCGTCTGAAGAGCTTTATAAAGTCCTTATACTGTTGAAACTAATTAAGGTCATCCAGGCCACGAGCATAACTATGCGTATTCTTGTACTCTAGTATATCAACATTCTATGTGAAAAAGAGGAAGAATTAAAAAAAAAGTCAAGTGAACTTGAGATATCTACAAAGGACAGGGGAGTTATAAATGCAAACATGTACAGAATCTTTTGAATTTGAAATCCAAGTGGGTCACTGTCATTGTGTACAATATAGTACTTATATACAATATCGATGTTTTCTGTGTATATTTGACTATTATCATGTTTTAGGTGCATGTCCTTGGTGATTTATGTCATGCAGCTTGGCCAGATGTCTTCTGTCATCTCTTTAATATTAAGATTTATCGTCACAACATTCAGAACAGAACTCAATACACGACATGTGTGATATCTTAGTCGATTTGTATAAGTCCCCTACCAGTATAATCTTAAAGCAACTGTATATTTTTACATGTTGACTGTGTCAGTTCGTTCATCGTCAGTAATATAATACTGATGAATCAGCAATGGAGAGTAAAATGGGCATTTCCTGTCGTTAAATTATTGGCAAGATAACGTGTTTTTCTAAGAAACAAACAAAATCAATCGGTGAAAAATGACCACGAAAAGAAAATCCATATCGCCCAAAATTCATGATTTAGCATCCTCTGTCACAGTGTAGTTTAGAGAAGGGAAGTATAGACCTGCAAGTGTTCCAATATATTTCGAATGTATGAGAGAGCAATCAACATCTATTTTCAACTACTTTGAACACATTTTCAATCTCTATCTAATTGCAATTAGACCTGGTTCTGAATGCCAAATTAATTTTACAGAAGTAGTAGAAGATTGGAAACTGGTACTTAACCAAAAAAAAAAAAATACAGGAGCAGTACCTTTAAACTTCGCAGAACCTGTAGTTTGTTTAGCATATGACCTTTTCCTTCTAGAATTATAAGATATTGTTTATATGACAATCTCTAAAACTCATTATGACATATCTTTCAGACTTTTATGGTTTTGTTAGCAATTTCAAAAACACATTGAAAGGAGTTCCACAGGGACAAAATTTTGACCCAACCTTGTTTAATATTTTCGTAAATGACATTTTACACTTTTTCGTAATTCTGCTTTGTACACTTATGCAGATGACAAAATGTTTTCTAACAGTGAATCAAACCCTGAAAATGTTATAACAGATTTGATGACATGACCACATCATAGATTGGTTCAGCTTCAAACAACATCATGCAAACCCCTCTAAATTCAAGGCAATGGCTATTGATTAAAAAATATAAATCAAACTATAACAAAATCAACATTGGACATGTAGATATCCCGTGTGTACGAGATGTATACCTGATTGATGCCATAATAAATTATTACCGAGATTTTAACACCCACCAGTGTAAATTAAATTGTCAGGAGCCAGACACTCCAAAACTAGAGAGAAATCAATTAAGGGCACTAGAATATATATATGACGATTACGTTAGTAGCTATGATAATCTGCTCATATCAAAACTCACCTCTCTAAAGAACAGGAAGTTATTAAAAAGGATATTGGGAACAATTAAAATATCAAAGTATAAATTCCCAAAATTCATTTAAAATCTAATTCAATGCAAAAACTTAAATGTAACTTAGAAACCTTCACAGAGTTTCAATACCATAAATGCACATGCATAATGTCTGACTCAGCCGTATAACAAAAGTCATCACACAAAAACCAAACAAGAAGTTAAAAATGAAGAAGTACCTCAGGGTTAACCATTTCTCATAGTCCATGGAATAAAAGGACAATATCGGAATAAAAGGACAAAGGAACAAAAAACCTAAAAAGACATCGCAAAAAAAAAAAATCAGTTGTAATGCAATTGAGGCACCGACTTAGGACGGTCATTTGGAATAACGCCAGTGATACAATTGATGTGGTTAACCGGTTTATGGACCCGGTTTATGGGACATAAATATATAAATTACACTCCATATATATAGATAAAAACAACAACAGGCTACCTAATTTGAGAGGTCTTAAACATACACACAAGAAATTATAATGGATAAAACATTACTATTTAAAAAATACAAGTTACATCGAGCTAAGGTCCTCGTACCATAACATAAATAAGACTCCACACAACATATTGAAATATTGACTTTTAGTAAAGATGTTTCCACGATACGTAGTAAAGTATTTACATAAGATAAAGACGTAACCACATAATGTAATGACGTATTGATATAATGTTGTGGTTTTTTACACTATAAGGCAGCTTAGGCGTTCCATAAGTTAGTTGTTTTATTCTGTGTCTGTGACGATCTACATTGAGCTTTAAATGTGTATGCATTTGCCTTACGTTGTACCTATTCTTATTTCAATGTGAACTGTGATACATATGCATGTTTAGGATTATTATACCTCATATGAATGCCTGAGCAAGTAAAAACATGACTGGTCTAGAGAAATCATGACACCGTTAGACAAATTTCCTACGGTCGAATTAATCCCTTTTGGGACGCCAATCCATTTTGAATACCAGTTATCGCAATAGAATTGAAAATTTTATCTCTTTTCCGAAATATATATGGTTCACGGATTAAAGAGAGCTAGATTTTACTCAGATTGGAGTTATCGCTCTTGCTACAAAAATACAAGAGACATGCTGAAGTGTGATGCAGACGATAAATGAATATGGAGGGGGCGTCCGAATTGAAATTCTGAGAAGGATTTAAAGGCCATCCTACATAATAAGAATGCCGAGAATTAAATGCTTAAATGTGGCGGATATAATTTTTTTTCAGATTTTGTTAGAGAGAGTGTGTGTGTGTTGTTGACTTTCTGCAATTTTCTACATACAAAATGACAATTGACGATGTCCTTAAGGATTTTACCTAGCGGCCAGGAAAACAAATGGGACCGTCTTTGAGAAAAATGCTCTGCATATTTTAAAATATGCTTTAAGACATCATACATATGAATGCTGCAATGCTGGAATTGTTACTGATTCAAGTTTCGTTAAAAGCAAGGAAATATTTACAACGATGTTGGTAAACTGAAACGAAATGAACTCGACAATAATTAACACTACTCTCCCATAGCGAAATGTTGGTATTTAACATTAACATTTTGGCCTAAAGGTTTGCAAAGAATGGTGTGGCTTGAGGTTATTCTGTACATGTGCAGAAGAATGTGCAAGATCATGAGAAGAAGGACAGAATATACTTTTAGTTTAGCTACCAATGACCAGAGGAAGAGATTCATCTATCAAACAATAATCATCGTCTAGCGTTCCACAAGACCTTAGCTTTCGCTGTCTCGTGCGAAACGGGATACCAGTGTGTCTATGGCGGGAATCGAACCCGAGACTTCATGACCTGATATTACCATATAAAGTAGTAACATTTGATGTGTGTAATGCGTGAATTATGATAAAACAGTCACTACAAATCCATCTTAATTAAGTGTCATTACTATTATGGAGTTTTTATATTAATTCTTTGGATGCTTCTATGTTTGCTTGTTTCAACGTATTAATTATGAGCTGGAATAATGTCATATATCACATATGGCATGATTCAGCTGATTGTAAAAGAAATTGTTAAGTCAATTAAATGTTGATGCATTGCTTCTTTTTGAGAATTGGCAAGCGTATTGACGCATATGAACTGCACTGTCCTTTTAGGATATCATCACAGTGCAGTCGGCAAGCGTCTAATCAACTTGTAGTAAACCAATAAATTTCAGATTACATTTCTAATCAGGTGAAACTTTCTGCACTAATCTATAAATGTATTATTTTATATTCACGATTTACCGGGTTCTGCTTGTATATTGCTTCATTTTCATGCGTTTCCTGCTTTGTCATTGATAGCTATCTTGGTTTTGCTTTAGTAATTTATTATTCATACTAGATTACAACATTTCAGTTTTAGAAACAAAAGATCCCGTTCTAAATTTTACCCTATGTGTCACGAATACATCTTATTTTACACATAAATTATCGACAGAATAAACAGTTTTAATATACAGTATCTGTCTACCACTTTACACTGTATTCAATTAAATAACAGACACAAAAATATGCAAACAACCGAATGGAAATATCCGACTGTACTGCTTAGTACTGTAAGCTAAGCAAGTCGAATATGGATAGTTGATACACGGATCACCTTGCGATGATGTATCTGCTTTTAAAGATGGTCTCCTGCAGGTTTGCCACTTTTAGCTTGGAAATAAGGAAAATAGCCGGTAAATTAGGTCTATAAAATCACGCGAAGATGTGAATTGTCCTTTACTGATATTTCTTAAATTTGAAACAAGCTATACTTTACTATAAATGTACATTACATGTTGATATCGACGCCATTTATACCCTGTTTTGTGACAGTCTTCACGAAGTGTTTGTCTACATTTGTCATGTATGATGCATTCAGATGTCGCTGTGCATTACGGCATTCATGGCAGGTATGGCTAGACAAGGTCACTCTTCCAGGCACCTGGCCCAATCCCTGATGCCTTGACATCCATATTTTTTTCCCGTTTTTATAAGTGCCGAAGTGACATATCACTAATTCCTTCGGATTTGATATAGATGTCTATGGCAGTATTATGTCGACAGCCTGTAAATCCCTTTCTACCGAGAGAAAGATTTGTTAGATTTTATATGTTTCCATTGATTAAATGACTTTGATGTTAAGTGCGGCGTTTGTTTATAATTTCAGAACGGATGTTCAATATGATATTCCTTTGATCCGTACACACATACTAAACAATGAAGGATGAGTTCCTCAATTAATATTATTTGAAATGTCATTGTAATTAGGAAGAGCTTCATCTTTCCATAATGTGATATCAAATTATATCTTGACTTTTGAAATGCGATTCAGATGGAAATGTCAATTCAACAGTAGATTAATTGAAGCTTCATTTTTACAACGTTGATTATGAATATAATTAAATACAGTCTAATTCCTTGTGCCTTTATATGGTTAAGATTTCCTTCGCAAATAGATACAATATATATGCCTTTAATTATATGGCAAAACTTGCACACCTGAATATTTTCACTTATCAATAGATTCAATTTATCATGCCTTTTAAGGCTTCAATCTAATTCGTTAATGAATGTAAAGATGATGGATAAATATCAGTATATGCAGATTACTTACTTAATGCCTTTACATGGATGTGATTTACCTCAAAACAGGTAAAGGACTTTATACTGCTGGATTTTTTCACTTAAATATTTTCACTCGCAGATAATTTAATTACTTATGTCTATGAAAGGTCTCTAAAAATTAGTTTATATTCGATGAGGAGAAATAATGGATAGTAAACTCCTGGTTTGTGAAGTATGGTTAAGTGATTTATATGTTGGACTGTAGACATTAAGAATCTAGGTGCGAATTCCTTTGAAGCCTATTGCCTTTCATATCAAATGTACCCTTTGTTGAAGTACCATAAAAATGCTAACTAGTAAAAGAATCCTTCCTTGAGTGGATCTTTTACAGTGGCCAGACGTTGCTCAGCAACGGACCAGATAGACTGCGCTGGCCTATAAGTGTAATGAACTTGGCGTGACATCATATAGTAATTAGTCTATCAGTCTATCTTGCTTACAATCTTAGAAAGGACGCAACTATATCAGATAGCATGTGCACAGAGTTGGCGATAATATTTTCAATTGTGTAATAATGTTGAACAGAAATTTCATAAAGCTTTATTGGTTAAAATACATAAGCTGCAAAGAAGTGTATGCTCTTTTCAAACAATGATATTGCTTTGTACATTCAAACAGCTGATTTATTAGAAACGTATTAAATACATTTTGACATATTAAAAAAAACCCAATCTCTTATCATATATTTTCACTTTCGTTTTCACTTTGATTTATTTTACTGCAATCCCTTTGGTCTGTCAGTTGGTTGGTTGGTTGATTGGTGTTTTACGTCGCTTTCAACAATATTTCAGTTATATCGCGACATGGAGGCAGGAGGTTACCAACCTCTTAAACATGGTCGCGCAACCCGGGAATCGAACCCGGATCGTCGGCGCCGCAAGCCAAGCGCTTAACAGCAAATCCTGCTCTTTTGGTCTGTCAGTATTACAATGCAATACATTAAAGGCTGTTGCAAACCACAGTAGCGTCATCGTTCGGTTTAACGCTAAATCTTTCCTATTTTTTTCTTCCCAGTGTCCTTTTCACTTTCTCCTTTTGGTTGATACTTATGTTTACGTCTTGTTTTGGAATATATTATTGTACATGTATGAAGGCGGAGCTTTCAGCATATATGGACAATTTATGTGCAACTCACAAATATTCATTTTATTTTATAAATAACGCATGATCTTTGCAGAAGTAAAGATTTTAAATTCTTGTATTGACGAAAAGGTTATATCTTTGGAAATCCTACAAACTGTAAATTCAGGGTTTGCGGGATAGTGCCTCTTTAAATGAAAAATAATACCAGTTTACATCAAAATATGAATCTTAATGCTACCTTGTTCTCACTACAAGATACATACATAACAGGTATTACTTTTTCAATGATTTTGAAGTTTTGTGTTTGACTCAGAACCCCTTCTCCTTCCGAAATAAAGTGGAGATACCAAGTATCGTATCTGATTTTCGGGGTCCATGTCAGTCGACCTTGGTTTTGGCACAGCCAAACAGCACCAGTTACCTTCTATTTGCACATAAAGTTGTGGACATATGATAACTGATAACTATAAATGCTTGCTCTGATCTCTGTACAGAGTCTGCGTTACTTTCTATTTGTACCTTAAGTTGTGGGCAAATGATAACTGATAACTTTAAATTCTTGTTTTGATTTCTGTACAAAGTCGTCGATACCTTTATCAGAAAGCTAAAGCGACTGACGCATACATAAATAAACAGATGGACAGACTGATATCTTCAATTCAGAGACAATTGATCAAATTCTTTTTGAATTCCATTTTCAATTACCATATAACAATTTTAGTTAAACAATTATAAATAAAAAATTGAATACAAAGAGCAGTAATCCAGACTTAATGTTTCTTTTCGATTTATTTGTACATGTATGAGATTCAACACAATAGAATTAAGGAATTCATACATACTTTATTATTTGAAATAACTGTGTGGCGATACGTTCGGGAGTGTTTGAAATTGTATTCTACTCAAACATATTTTCCTGTTTGGGGTGGGGGGGGGGGGGTTCGACAAAAACTACTTTCCACTTCTCTTGAAGTCGTCTGCGAAACGCTTTTGCAAAAGTTAAGGTTTACGTTCGGAGAGTTAGCTGTTTGAACGCATCACAGACATTTATGTATGTACGGTCCATACTATGGAATTGCCCTCTTTCTTGCGGGATGCCAAATATTTACACGCAAAAACAATATCAAAACAATAATAAATAAATTACAATCTATCTTAGGGACACGACGTCAGCGTCAATCACTAAAATCTGTAATGGTTAGTTGTTAAATCGAACACTCTTGTTTGAAAATTACCTTGATATGAAAGCTATTTGCATAGTATCCTTGGTCAATGTACCAAATATGCTTCTCTATATAGAGAGGAAATTCTATTAAAATAAGTGATTAAGAATGAAATATAATTTATTTATTTGACGTCGTTACACCTTGATCTAGATGATACATTGATCTTCATCATAATCAGTTGAGCTCTCCCGAGCCAAGGCATAGCATACCATCCATATTCCAACAGAGGCCTCCTTTATCTCTTAGATTTGGGTGGACTCCTTTTGGAAGGGGATTAATCACTTTTTACGTCGTTGATTTTCAAATTTAGATGATGTCCGTTTTCAGATGAATGTGGTTTTCCGCTTGAAATAGAAATGAAATACATAAAATTTCCACCTTACATCAAAGCTGCAAATTATAGTTTCCAAACGAATGACATGATAATTATATAAAGTACAACAATAATTCAGCAATGGTGTGTGATGTAACAATATCATATCAATATTGATAATCCATAATCATAGATTGTATAATTTCGTTCCGTTGACGCATTACAAAGGTATTTGATATATTCTTCTTCTCGTGTGATGCTCCATATGTAGACTGCATGGTGAAGCATTTACATATATGTATTATATTGTTACTTGAATCTTTTATGTGTGTTTGTGTTGTGTAAAGTGCAAGGTACGAAATGTGTAGTCCGGCATATGTTTACAAAACACGACGAGTCTAAGTTGTATCATAACAGGGCCTTGAGTGGTGACACTAATGGCATAATAGGGCCCTGAGTGGTGAAACTTATACCATACGAGCGCCCTGAGTGGTGAAAGTTATACCATAACAGCGCTCTGAGTGGTGAAAGTTATACCATAACAAGGCCCTGAGTGGTGAAAGTTATACCATAACAAGGCCCTGAGTGGTGAAAGTTATACCATAACAGGGCCTTGAGTGGTGAAAGTTATACCATAACAAGGCCTTGAGTGGTGAAAGTTATACCATACGAGCGCCCTGAGTGGTGAAAGTTATACCATAACAAGGCCCTGAGTGGTGAAAGTTATACCACAACAGCGCCCTGAGTGGTGAAAGTTATACCATAACAAGGCCTTGAGTGGTGAAAGTTATACCATAACAAGGCCTTGAGTGGTGAAAGTTATAACATAACAGGGCCTTGAGTGGTGAAAGTTATACCATAACAGCGCCCTGAGTGGTGAAAGTTATACCATAACAGCGCCTTGAGTGGTGAAAGTTATACCAAAACAGCGCCCTGATAGGGGAAAGTTATACCATAACAAGGCCATGAGTGGTGAAAGTTATACCATAACAGCGCCCTGAGTGGGGAAAGTTATACCATAACAAGGCCTTGAGTGGTGAAAGTTATAACATAACAGGGCCTTGAGTGGTGAAAGTTATACCATAACAAGGCCTTGAGTGGTGAAAGTCATACCATAACAAGGCCTTGAGTGGTGAAAGTTATACCATAACAAGGCCTTGAGTGGTGAAAGTTATAACATAACAGGGCCTTGAGTGGTGAAAGTTATACCATAACAGCGCCCTGAGTGGTGAAAGTTATACCATAACAGCGCCTTGAGTGGTGAAAGTTATAACATAACAGCGCCTTGAGTTGTGAAAGTTATACCATAACAGCGCCCTGAGTGGTGAAAGTTATACCATAACAAGGCCCTGAGTGGTTAAAGTTATACCATAACAGCGCCCTGAGTGGGGAAAGTTAAACCATAACAAGGCCTTGAGTGGTGAAAGTTATAACATAACAAGGCCTTGAGTGGTGAAAGTTATACCATAACAAGGCCTTAGTGGTGAAAGTTATAACATAACAGGGCCTTGAGTGGTGAATGTTATACCATAACAGCGCCCTGAGTGGTGAAAGTTATACCATAACAGCGCCTTGAGTGGTGAAAGTTATACCAAAACAGCGCCCTGATAGGGGAAAGGTATACCATAGCAAGGCCCTGAGTTTTGAAAGTTATACCATAACAGCGCCCTGAGTGGGGAAAGTTATACCATAACAAGGCCTTGATTGGTGAAAGTTATAACATAACAGGGCCTTGAGTGGTGAAAGTTATACCATAACAAGGCCTTGAGTGGTGAAAGTTATACCATAACAAGGCCTTGAGTGGTGAAAGTTATAACATAACAGGGCCTTGAGTGGTGAAAGTTATATCATAACAGCGCCCTGAGTGGTGAAAGTTATACCATAACAGCGCCTTGAGTGGTGAAAGTTATACCAAAACAGCGCCCTGATAGGGGAAAGTTATACCATAGCAAGGCCCTGAGTGGTGAAAGTTATACCATAACAGCGCCCTGAGTGGGGAAAGTTATACCATAACAAGGCCTTGATTGGTGAAAGTTATAACATAACAGGGCCTTGAGTGGTGAAAGTTATACCATAACAAGGCCTTGAGTGGTGAAAGTTATACCATAACAAGGCCTTGAGTGGTGAAAGTTATAACATAACAGGGCCTTGAGTGGTGAAAGTTATACCATAACAGCGCCCTGAGTGGTGAAAGTTATACCATAACAGCGCCTTGAGTGGTGAAATTTATAACATAACAGGGCCTTGAGTGGTGAAAGTTATACCATAACAGCGCCCTGAGTGGTGAAAGTTATACCATAACAAGGCCTTGAGTGGTAAAAGTTATACCATAACAGCGCCCTGAGTGGGGAAAGTTATACCATAACAAGGCCTTGAGTGGTGAAAGTTATAACATAACAGGGCCTTGAGTGGTGAAAGTTATACCATAACAGCGCCCTGAGTGGTGAAAGTTATACCTTATTTGCTCATACGATAAATTGTTGTCTGACATGTTGACTTCCTTATTCCATAGTAGTTAGACCGTCTGCATTACCAATACTATATTATCTATACTGATCATGGCATATACCACTTGTGGCACTGCTGTGTCGTTTCCTTTTACTGTGACTGCAAATAATACTAATTCGCTTATACTTACGGCATCACGGTGGGTGTGATCGGTCGACAGGGGATGCTTACTCCTCCATGGCTCCAGATCCCACCTCTGTTTTAACAGGGATCCGTGATTGCTTGTGTTATATATATAGTCATGTTCTTTAGACTTCGAGTTGTGGAAATCGGATCAATATCGCAGGTATTTACCATAACACGGCCCTGAGTGGTAAATGTTATACTATAACAGCGCCCTGAGTGGTGAAAGTTATACCATAACACGGCCCTGAGTGGTAAAAGTTATACTATAACAAGGCCCTGAGTGGTGAAAGTTATACCATAACACGGCCCTGAGTGGTAAAAGTTATACTATAGCAGCGCCCTGAGTGGTGAAAGTTATACCATAACACGGCCCTGAGTGGTAAAAGTTATACTATAACAGCGCCCTGAGTGGTGAAATTTATACCATAAAAGGGCCATAAGTAGTGAAAGTTATATCATAGCAGCGCATGAGTTGTGAAAGTTATATCATAACAGGGCAAGTGTGTTAAAAGTTATATTACAGCGCATGAGTTGTGAAATTTACACCATACCAGGGTTCTGAATGGTGAAAGTTATACCATTACAACACCCTGTGTGGTGCTAGTTATGTAATAACAGGACCATGAATGGTAACGGTGATACTATAACAGGGTCCTGAATGGTAACATATCATAACAGGGTCCTGAATGGTGAAAATTGATCTATAACAGGGCTCTGAGCTGAGTGGTGAGTTATACCATAACAGGGCCCTGAGTGGTGAAAGTTACACCATAAAGCGGCCTGAGTGGTGAAAGTCTTACCATAACAACGCCCTGAGTGGAGAAACTTATACAATAACAGCGCCCTCAGTGTTTGAAAGTTATACCATAAAAGGGCTCTGAGTGGCAAAGTTATACCATAATAGGATCATGAGTGGAGAAACTTATACAATAACAGCGCCCTCAGTGTTTGAAAGTTATACCATAAAAGGGCTCTCAGTGTTTGAAAGTTATACCATAAAAGGGCTCTGAGTGGCAAAGTTATACCATAATAGACCATGAGTGGTGAAACTTAGTATCTACTTTAAACCTGTACACCTCTATCATTAAAAAAGATTGTTTTGATAAGATCTAGGTGTGTCAATCTATCTTTGGTCGAATTCTATATGTAATATCAAGCTTTATGTTCTGCATTTTGATAGACTAAATTTAATATTTTCAATTTTTTTATTTTTTAACATCTCGCTTAAATATGTACACGCAAGAAAACAGTGTAGTCTTATTCTATTTTTCAGTCCATAGAGGACAAAGTATTCGCCCTTGAATAAAGAGTACATACAGGGAAAAAAACCTTGTCCAACTTCTACATGCACATTATTAAATGCCTGACTTCACGTCATATTCGAAAATGCCACGACCAATGCTTGGTGAATGTGGAAGATCTAATTGCTAGCAAGAATAGAATGAATTAGAGAGAAATTGTTCAAATATTTTATAAATGCATTTCCTTTTAAATCAACTTGAAATGTCCCATTTCACATGAAGGAAGTGTCATTTAAAGTTAGACGTTAGATTTATTTAAAGGTCAAATACTCTATAAATAGCTACAGATCATGATGGGAAATCCAAATCTAAATTTAGATATTCAAATATTTGGAAAACACCGTACCTGAATATGTAAGTACTACTCAGTAAGTGTACAAATTTCCAAGAATTGTATAAAACAAAAATAAAATAGATATATACACCTGTATATACAATGACATGGTCCTGCCAAAGGTTCAATGTAATGTACGTAAGAAATATATATTTGCACAAACTTTAATCTTTAAACGGGGAATCCCGTGAGTTACATACAGTGGGTAGCATGCGGTTTTGTTATACACGGTAGCTACTGTACACTTTTCAGTTGATGTTTAAGGATACATGATGTCGTTTTCTCATGACCTCCTGTCCTGCACATTGTCAATTTGGTGAATACTCTTTTGCTGTGATGATTGGATTTCATTAATTCCCTCAATATATATGCAGGTAATTTTAAATTATAATTTCTCTCATTCTTACAATGATGAAAGTTGTTTCGTGTAGATTGAAATACGATGAAATGAAAGGTGTTTTGGGCTAGGGTTAGACCATCTTAATGAATTGATTTAGATAAGAAAAAAAATTATACTTTTACATGTACATTCATGTATAAGTTACTTTAAGAGAAATGGAATATTAAGGTATAAGTTGTTTGATTATGGAGAAAGACGAACATGTTGAAAAAAGAGAAAGTTTATAAGTGTACATGTGAGAATGAGAACGTGTTATATTAAGATCAATACTATTAAACTGCCCGGAAAATAAAGTTAGGTGGAACGAACGTCATAAAATAGTAATGTTGAAGTGTTTTGATGCAACAGTAAAGAGATGAAAATAGAATAAAGGTCTCCATTGCTCTTTCTGTTACGTTAAAAGTAAAGTATCTAGACTAGTGCTGCATTAAAAGGGTATATGTCCCTCTCGCCCTCGTAATAATGCATTAAATCTTCTTTGTTTTCATGTTATACGTTTTATATCAAGCTCTTATGCCCCATTCTGAAACCATGGATCCGCATGTGATCCACGAGCATGTTTCAGCGAAAAAAATTAATAGATTCAAAGTTTTTTTTTCTAATTTTCATTTTCATTATTATTGTTTTTATTTTCTTTCAGTTTATATTTAAAATTATATACACGATATATATTATAGGTAGGATTTGATTTTACATACATTTAATTTCATTTTCTAAAACTGTGTATGTTTTTAATTTTCAGGTTCATACTGACTAAAAGTGTCAAGAGATACTACTCTTAGAAGTTCGCACATCTCCTCGGTGCTATAGTGACAGAAATAGTATTATAGTTATAGAAATATATAAACATGAAAAACGTAGCACTACAACCTTTAGTAATTCCGACAGAGGAAATTAGGGATGATCAATTAAAATCGGCTTATGTGGAATCAGCGGAATGTGGCAGTACTCTTCCCCTACTAAAACAAGAACTCAAGTCAAAAATACAATACAAAAGGCTGCTTCATGGACATCCGGAATTAAAAGTGTCCTTCGTGGAGTCTCCAAAATACCCCGTGAGTAGTGCTGGACAGTTATCATAAAATATCTCTCTCTCTTTCTCTCTCTCTCTCTACAATTGTTTGTTAGGAAGGAATTTTTTTTATCTAACTGACAATAATATCCTTACAAGACTATTTCCTTATGAAAATCGTTGTCAAATATCTTAATTAATATTTGAGATTTTTCCTTTTTGTTTTTTGTTTTTGTTAGAAAAATAGATTTATTAAAATAATGTAAGTAGAGATATTAAATATAGGGGAAAAGATAATGAGAAAGAAAAAATAAATATAATGTAAAAAATATTATTTATTCAATTTCTTAGAATTCTGAATTTTCACTTGAATGAAACGAGAGGCAAAGCTTTATTCATTGTTAATACCATTATCTACTTATGAACAGAATGCGTAAATTGCGAAACCAACCCCCCCCCCTCCCGAAACAAAAACAAACTCCCACAAAATCAAATGAAGTAAACACAAAGTTCTTACTTCATATTTTCTTCATATCATACAGAAGATTCGATTTTTAGATTTTACAACTTTAACTTTCAATAGCTTACCAAAGAAGAAATTGAAAGAAAAGAGAACAGAAAGAGAAACAACAGAATATCAGCAAAGAAGTGCAGAATGAAGAAGAAAAGTGAATTGTTTGGGAAATCGGAGGTTAGTTATCATATTGAAACCGTTGCAGTGTTATGTAAAATAGTATCTGTTAGTTATTGTAGATAAGGTTGCAGTTGCATAGATACTGAACAATACATACATGTTCGTGAATATCACTTCCTTGTTGGAATAGAGTATTTGGATACATTCCCTGGCATGGATTCAAACTATGTGTTATATTAATAGAACTGATCCATGTAATGAGAATGAAAATTGATTTACTTTTATTTTGTGAAGAAAAGAACAAAAGTTTTTCTTTACTTAAATGTGTTCTTTTTATATGATAACCCTATTATTATTCATTTTAAATTCAAACGAACATCATTAACACCCCCTCCCTTTTCTCTCTTTATCTCTTGCCTTGTCGATTCATTGCTTATAATCTCATTATCTCACTATGTATTTAAGTAAATGGAGGAAGTGGATTTTATTGATTGAATATTATTTTACGTCACCCCACGGTTATTTCACATATATGGTGACGTCATCTGCCTGATACTGTACACAGAAATTTATACCTTTGCAACGGACCCACCCGAAGCAGTGAGGGATCTTTACGTACCATGTCTACTGTTACACGTGACCTCGGTTTTTACTGTCTCGCCCGGAAAACAGAACACCGGTGTTTCGACGGCGGGAGTCGAACTCGGGACCACTCAGTCACGAGCCGAGCTCATTATCCACTGAGTCGACTTGGAGGAAATCGACTTGGAATATATATACACTGCGTCTCGGAATATGGTTGACTGCGAGCGACCAATCATTAGTTATTACTTAATTTTTTTTTTTGATTTTGGTTTTTTGTTTATATATATATATATATATATATATATATATATATATATATATATATATATATATATATATATATATATATATATATATATATATATATATATAAAGGAGTTCTATCCTAGATATATTTACACAATAAATATCTTCGTGTCATTTTTATTTTCAGGAACTACAGAAATTACAATTGCAGAACGAATATCTGAAGAGAAGAGTATCTGATTTAGAGAATATGAAATTAAAACTGTCGCGGCAAGTGTCGTCATTTGTTTCATCCACAATGAATATCCACATACCTCCAGATCCACAAAATGTCCTCAGTCATGTGCCATATTTAAAAGAAATGTTAGAAAGTACAAAACTTTTTAATGTACAACCGAACTAAACTATGACTAGTCGTTGTATATTTCATTGACCTTTGTCCGTTATGTTGTTAATTATTATGCATTTTGTATTTATCGTATTGTTGTTTTTTTTTCCAGCAATTGTTGAGAACACGCACATGTAGGTACACAGTACCGAATATTTATTTGAAATGAAAATTCTTTTATACATGTATACATGCACTTTTTATTGTTAAAAAGTTACTGGTATAAACATATGAATTCAGAGAGATTATGGACAAATTGAAAAAGAAGATTATAGTCTACAATTATTTAGTGCTCATTTATTTATATATTCAGAATTTGTCTGTATCAGTCAGTTTTAATTTTGACCATAGATAAAATTTACATCTATAGGCTGTTTGTCAGGTTTCATCCGTCCTTGCTGTTCTAGGGTATAAAATATAATGTAAACTATTTATTTGTCAGCCATGTTTATGGTATCCAGTTTACATATCGTTGTAAAATTCTTCATTTACATCAGAATTTTAGATATTCGTGATCAATTTTCTTCCTTTGATGACCGACACATAGTTTTCATAATGACGAAATGTACATTTGAAAATTATGCTTTATTATAAACCAAGCTGCCAGATATGTCGCACTGAAAATATTTTGAAAAGGGTCAAGACATTACTGCCGACCTTAAATAAATGTCATTAACGCTGAGGAACAGCATATTTATAATCTTCATTGTTTTGATATACTGATTAAAATTGTTGATTCTTTAACTTGTTTATAGCTTACTTTCTATGACAAATGTGGAAAATATACAGCTCTGATGGTTAAAGTATTATGAAAATTTCAGCAAGTTCCGAGAGTTTTGTACCCTTAGCTCAATCAGGGCGTTGTCCTGTATCCACCAGAGTCCGCTAATTGGCGACAATACCGATTCTATGTTTAAGTGTTAACATAGAAACTACCTAGCTACGCCACTGTGCATCGATCCCTGTCTCACGGCGCCAGTGGCCTGTGCGCAACCACCCCCACCCCATCCCCCATCCACTTATTTGGCAGATCATAAGTTTCATAGATTGTTAATTATTTCCAATAATTTGCTATGCCAAATAATTACTCAAATATATTCCTAACACGTAGAGATGGCTTGTATGGATAGAGTCAGATGCCAGGTAGATATCTACATACATGTATATGGATTTTCAGATGTCCGGCAGATGTGTGCATGTATCGATAGGATATATGGATTTGTAGCTCAAACACAAAATATCCACCATCATAAGGCAGTGTGTATTGATAGTCTATTACTGGTCTGAAATTGGTCGCTGATGAGTATTAAGAACCTGTATAACTGGAAGTATACAGGAAGTGTATGTTTACTGTTGGGTTTATAGTATAAACCAATATTTGAGTTTTATTGAAAAACTATAGCTGATAAGTGTTTGAAAAAAGATCATGCTATTCGAGCCCGATTTACATCTCTTTAAATTCCATATCGTAACTCTTTTAAGTCCCCTTGTATTATGCTGGTGCCGGTAAATTAAAATGACGTGCATTGTCTCTGCGATACTGGCAAAAAGAGGCAAACTATTGAACTTCTCTACCGGGTAACTGACTCTATTTATGCATGGACACATCTGCCAGCATCCGACTATATATATACATATATATATATATATATATATATATATATATATATATATATATATATATATATATATATATATATATATGTGTGTGTGTGTGTGTGTGTGTGTGTGTATGTGTGTGTGTGTGTGTGTGTATGTATGTATGTATGTATATATATACATACGGCCATAAACCAGGCATCTGACTCTATACATGCAGATATCTGTCGGATATATGACTTTATCAACACACACACACACACACACACAAACACACACACATTTGACGGGTACCTGACTCTATCTGTACACGCACACATCTGTCGGGCGTCTAACACTATCTATACATGCACACTTTTGTCGGATATAGATCTGACTCTATCTACATGTATACGCGCATACATCTGTCGGACATCTGACTCTATCTTTTAATACACACATCCGTCGGACATCTGACTCTATCTACACACGCACACATCTGTCGGACATCTGACTCTATCTATACACGCACACATCTGTCGGACATCTGACTCTATCTATACACGCACACATCTGTCGGACATCTAACTCTATCTATACACGCACACATCTGTCGGACATCTGACTTAATCTATCCCCACAAGGGGCGTCCAAGTGCTTCGACACTTTTCACTCCGACAACTTTAACTTTAACTATGACACTTTTACTTCCGACGCTTTTTACTCCGATACTTTTTAATACGACAATTTTACATATCTCGCTCCAATATAAAGGCAAGTGCTACGTGTGTAAATCATGCACTGAATAAGCACTATAGTATTTTTACGTGCTTTTCCATAACTTTAAGACCGCACATTACAACGCCTAGCTTGAAAATCCTAAAGTTAACATCAGTATTGTAATAATGTCATAGACATGTGTTCCTCGACAACACAGTAGCCGTGCGTTTCTTTTTTACGTGCTTGACACAAGTTACCCATTTAAGAACATTTCGTAAACGTTTATGAAAGTGCTGTTAGAATAAAATTTATATGACATGTAATTTTTCAAACGCGTTATCACGAAGACGCCACCACGTAACAACAGCAAAGCAGCGCGACAGGCGGCCTGTCTCGATGTTTGAATGCTTTAACATTTTATAAAAGCGCAATGGTATGATAGAACGTGTAGTCCAGTCAAAATAGACAAAATGATTGATTGAGGGATTGCTTTTTGTTTTACGTCACACCACACATATTTCACGTATATGGTGACGGCATCTGCTTGATGTGGGGCATACAAATTTAGACCTTTGCAACGGACCCACCCGAAGCAGTGATGGATCTTTAACGTGCCATGCATACCACGACACGGGGCCTCGGTTTTTACTGTCTCATCCGAAAGACAGGACAACGGGATGACCAGAACTCAGGTCGGGGGGGGGGGGGGGGGGGGGGGGGGGTGGGCAGCGATACCACTAGGCCACACCGGCTTCCAAAATAGACAAAAAGTGACGGTTCTTGCAACTAATTGCAACAAAGTCCTTTCTTATGTTGTCATTTTCATGTTATTTTATGATGTACCAAAAAATACAAAACATCTAGATCAATGTATTAATGCAATTAATACCTTTCATATTGTTTAATCGAAATAGACGGTATAGACTTACATATTAAGATGTGGTGTGCATTGAAACCCACGAATATGGTACAGTCTGGTCCACAACAATACGGTACAGTCTGGTACATGTATGACAAAGTGGTACAGATTGGTACTTGCGATGTGGTACAGTTAGGTACACTATGATCTTGTAGACTGCTACATGATAATGTTGTACAGGCATATACATGCACGGATTGCTAGCTCTTGTCTGAATCCATATAAGTTTAGAATTTAAAAAAAAAGGAAGTATTTTTTCTCATAATTGTTAATGTCATGTTTATTGCTACATTTGTCTGGTAATTATGGTCATTATTCTCTATAAGAACTCTGTTGTCTGACTGTCTATGTTTGTCTGTCTGTGTCTGTCTTTGTGTCTGCCTGTCTGTTAGAAATCACAGTATGAAGAAAGGAAAAAACATAGAGCACTAAATCTTTCTCTAATAACAAATAGTCAGACAAACCTTCAGTATCTATAGCTTTATACATTTCACTTTTCATTTGTTGTATTTTGATGTTTCAATGTTACGTTTCAGATGTTTTTATTTCTGCTTGTATGATTGAATTGTATGTATAAATAGGGAATGTGTGCATGTGAATGGGGTGTGTTTGTGTGAGGGTGATGATTAGATATGTGTGTGTGTGTGACGTAAATGTTATAGGTCATATTTAACTAATATATATGTTGATACACAAAATCCAAAGATGTATCAATTTTTGTCATATAATATGATGAAAATTATTAAGTACTACCTTGCGTACTTGTCATTATCTGTGGCAATACCTGCATTTCTTATAGTTAAGTCTTTTTGTGTGATGATAAGCTGTTTAAAACTGCATGACATACAATAGATAAACATGAGTTTCCCTATTCGTTTTTCACGTGAATTTGACATGAAATCGAGAGGTCTTGCCTTATTACATAGAAGACCAAGATCACAGTGAATGTGTCACCTGAAATCACTCACTGCTTAATGTAGGTCCGTTGCAAACTGTAAATATAAAACATATATATGTAACAGTTCAAATCTAATTTTCTATCTATATACATGTATTTCATAAAATATATAGAGGTCAAATCTATCTATAGTAACAGGATTCGAGTCCGCCGTAAGCACAGCAGCGTTCTGGCTTTGAGAGGAAGTCTCACAGTCCCTAAGAATCACTCATTGTTTCAGGTGGTTTGGGTCTGTTGCATTGGTTTAAATCAAAATCCCTTACGTTTTGGGATGCATTCTTTGCAAAGGTATAAATTTCTATGCAATGCATCCACCACTTGAATTTTAAATAGTCTTAAAATGGCATATAATAATTAATCAATTGATGGCATTGAAATGGGAGATTTGATCATATAGGGTGCACTGGGGGCTCTGTCTCCTTCCATGCAGAATAAGCACTCTTATACACCTTCTTGTATAATTGTCACGTCTCCCTCAGTATCACTTTATTAAAATGGCTTTTGTTGTCTCATCTGAAAGTCAATATACCAGTAGCCGATCCATAGGAAGCAGAAGGGGCACTCGCCACTCCCCTATATTTGGGGCATATTTTGGAAAAATACCGGCAAAAAGCACCCTTGAACCCCCCCCCCCCCCCTGGCCCCACCACTTTTCCTTTAACGTTACAGAATATTATAACCTTTATAGTATTATCATATTACGATATCGTTTCATCGATATCACCATACAAAAAAGACCCTTAAAAATGTCGAGTTAAAAGTGTCGGAGTAAAAAGTGTCGGAGTTAAAAGTGTCGGAGTAAAAAGCGTCGGAGTAAAAGTGTCGGATTTAAAGCGTCGGAGTTGAAAATGTCGGAGTAAAAAGTGTCTGAGCAACGGGATTATCCCTACACGCACACATCTGTCGGACATCTGACTCTATCTATACACGCACACATCTGTTGGACATCGGACTCTATCTATACACGCACACATCTATCGGACATCTGACTCTATCTATACATGCACACTTTTGTCGGACATCTGACTCTATCTATACATGCACACATTGTCGGACATCTGACTCTATGTATACACGCACACATCTGTCGGATATCTGACTCTATCTATATATACACACATCTGTCGGACATCTGACTCTATCTATACACGCACCCATTGTTGGACATCTGACTCTATCTATACACGCACACATCTGTCGGATATCTGACTCTATCTATACATACACACATCTGTCGGACATCTGACTCTATCTATACATACACACATCTGTCGGACATCTGACTCTATCTATACATACACTCATTTGTCGGACATCGGACTCTATCTATACACGCACACATTTGTCGTACATCTGACTCTATCTTTACACGCACACATCTGTCGGACATCTGACTCCATCTATACACGCACACATCTGTCGGACATCTGACTCTATCTATACACGCACACATCTGTCGGACATCGGACTCTATCTATACACGCACACATCTGTCGGACATCTGACTCTATCTATATATACACACATATAACGGTCATCTGACTCTATATTTACACGCACACATCTGTCGGGTATCTGACTCTATCATCTGTCGGACATCTAACTCTATTTATACATGCACACATCTGCCGTGCATCCAACTCTATATATATAATATATACACGTATCCAGCACTATTTGCGAAAATTTTTAAAAGTTCTTACAAATTCGTAATAAGAATGTCTAATCTGTAAAAACAAGTTGTAAAAATATATAGTGTTACATAAAACAAAAATTTTAGTAAAATAAACTTCAACCACTATCTTTTGTTTTTCAAATCAGATACCGTGTCAAGATAAATAAAGTAACCGGAAAACCCTTGTTTAAAAATAGAACTTATCATCGTTTATAAATTCTATTGTTAAATAATAGTCAATACGACCAGTTATAACATCGAGATTCTGCATGGTACAATGCATCAATGATTATTAGGAATGCTTTATGTATAGTGTAATATAAAAGTGTTAGGTTTCAATTAATTGAACTGATGTGGATCTATAAATAGATGAGGATTTTTCATTTGCTAAAAATAAATGTTCGGCCTGACAAACTTAAAATTGGAATGAAAGGTAAGGTATTTCTAATATTGTTATTTATACTTTTCAAAAAAAATTATCGTCCTATATTGCATCATTCATCTCCTTATTATCGTGAATAATTCCTTAAACATGTTGGGTGGTGTGAAAGTTTGATGCATATTTTCAGTATTGCAGACGTACTGACTCATGTTCGAATAATTTCTGCTGGTAAAGGCCATATGTATGCATGCCATATATTTTTTTAAATACTAAATGCAAATTTTATCAGTATTCTATCAAATATGGAGTGTACAGATACCCACCAATGGATTTAGAGGAACCCAGCCTCCCCTTCTCTTTATCAACATGTTATAAAAATGATTAAATCATCATAAATTTTCGAACTTCTCTCTTTTTTTTTTGACTTGACTGCTTTTCCCCGGCCCGCATTTGACACCTTGAATCCATTACTACTTTCAACTTAAAGTATAGATTCGTTGATAAATTTTAGAAGCTTCATGTAAATGTTACTTTTAATGAACGTGAATCATGTATTCGCTTTTGCTTCCTTGTTTACTGTATACTACATCATTTAAAAAAAAAAGAGAAGAAGAAGAAGAAGAAGAAGAAAAAAAAAAGCAAAAACGAAGCAGATGATGATTATGAAGAAGGAGAAGAAGAAGAAAGAAAGAAAGAAAGTCTAATAGAAAAAACGAAAAATACCTGATTTTGAGACTGTTATCATCATGGGACTATTGGTATTATGTGCTTTTCGTTGCAATAATAAGCAAAGAAAAGGAACTACGATTGAGCGAATATTCTGTTTTTTTGTAAATAAAAGTTTATTTTTACATAATATATGTACAATTAATGTTAGTTTAAACTCATTGAATCTTGATGATGACATCGTATGTGACAACCGATTACAGGCCAAAAGTAGGTGTTGCCGATCAATTGAAGGTGTTTTATACTCTTAATCTGAACCCTGGTTTTTCAAAAAAAAAAAAAAATCTTGATTTTTCATTGCTGTTGATTTTATTTTCTTTACTTTTGACTAGGGTCCAAAATTAAGAAAATTAAGTTTTTATAGCTTTTACTGAAATGTGAGAGTCTCATAAAAAGTTTAACATCACATTTATTATTACAATCGCCATGAAATCAATCGTTTTATTTGGATTAGTCATGTCACATGATTACTATGTACATGTATTTTCCGATACAGGGACCCAGTACTAGTCTTTCGGAAATATCTCGTCATTTTACGCTGACTTTTAACATTTTAAAATTCGTTCTCTAAATTGGATCTTTCCTAACTTAATGTTTTATAAAAAAGTATTTCCCAAACGAAGATTTTGATAAAATAATAAATGCTAAATGTGATGTAAATTCATAACATGATCACCTAGAGGGATTGCATGGGATATTTGGTAATAATCTAACTAATAATACAATCTTTAAAGGGAACACAAAGGCATACATGTGTCGTCATGTGATCACTTTTGATCAGTAAAATGAAAAGTTATCAAATGACACATGTGTGAAAATTTTAAAGTACTTATGTTAATTACAAAGAATCAACGTCTCTTCCGAGTCTACTCGGCACCCTTAAAATGTATTTGCTTTGAAACTAATAAAAAAAATTGCTGTCGATGAGGGCAGTAAAACATGGCGGAATTCCAAATAAGTGACACTTTGTGGGAGACTATTATGTCAGTGTGCCAGTTTAATAAAGTGGGTTATCTGCTCTTGTTTAGTTAGGAGGTCAGTGGGAAGTGGAAAAGAATTTGTGTAAAAGTTGTGCAGTGACTGTTGATTTAAGTTACCCTTCTTGTTTGTATGCTTAAATGACCAAGGTGAGATACGGTCAGTCAACCAACTGTCATGTTTTTATACATTATCATGATATGAAGAGAGCGGAATGGTTTTTTTCAAAAGCACACAAATCACCTTCCATATGGAACTCTTGAAGTACTTGTTGGAAGAATCCTTCCATATTTACCATCATACAGACCATGACTTACATGATTAAGTTAGGATTAGGTATATCATTATTCATTATATGCGATCCCAAGAAAAAAATACAAATAAGGGTTACATTTTAATAACTCCATGTAGCTCAGTGGCAGGCCCAACATTCAGTACGCGCGGACGATGTATCAAAACCGTACACTCCCTACATTCCAGTACTGGTTGTACTTTTAAAACTTTAAAGTGACTTACAGATCTATATATGAGATATTCCCGTTAAGTACATAATTTATTTAAATACATGTATTTTGAAAAAATAAGGGATTTTTTTTTTCTGTGGAAAAAGATGAAAAATAAATGAATAAATAAACTAAAATAAAATAAAATATAACAAAACAAAACAAAAGCCAAACTGATCTTAGTATCTTTTTTCTAAGCTTCATGGAGATAAATTCAGATGAATGAAGCTATGCTATTGCGTTTTCCTCATAATGTAATGGAGTTATCATTAGTTTAGATAAAGTATGTGTATCATTATAATATGCATTTGCGTCCCCCATTTCTTTTAGCTAATAAGATCAGTGGCGGATGCAGGATTTCCGAAAAAAGGTGTGTTAAAGTTAAGTATTCATATCAATTAGCCCAAATATTCGGTCATTTTTATTGCCAAATCTTAAGTTTTACTCATACTTGTGGCGAAAAAGAGGTAGGCCCCTTGAGTCCCCCTCTAAATCCACCCCTGCAGATGTTTTACTCTTAACGTAACATTAGTCTGAACACCCTCCGACTTAGAAGTATTATTTCGATACATTATGGTATTAAAGCAATAATACAGAGGCCGCGGCACTACCACCCTCCGCTTTTCCATTCTTCACCCAGAGTTATCGCTCCTTACTCTCGCTTATATCTCTGTCAACGCATGAGAAATAGTTCGGTGTGACATGGCAAATTTATAAGCTTATCTTCAAAACTTTGAATTGTCTGTCTGTTATTTTCCACGAACTGTCACTTTCTTTATAAGTCTCATCTACATTAAATTCTATGGTTATCTTTATTTTCAACCTAGTTTTATACGCATAACACATGAAATAGTTCCACATTCTAGGTATTTAAACATTCATTTAAAAAATTTACATTGAATTTAAATCATATATTGTATTCAGCAAATCATCACATGTTTGGATATTTAGTTTTATTTTCTAACCATGGATGAAAACTTTTGCAAGAATCATGTAAAATGGTGTTTAGTTTTAGTTTAAACATATTTTATTTCGTTCTAACATGAAATAGGATTAGGCAAAAGTTTTTACAACATTACAAAAGCCTTCTCCTTATCATATATAACATATAGTTGTCAAGATGGCAACTTATAACATATATACAACATATTGAGTTCAATATTTTAACATACATGTATAATATTATATAGTAATAATGAATTAAAATGATAACACATTTTACTACAAGGGAAAGAGAGAGAGATGGATGGAGAGAGAGAGAGAGAGTGAGAGAGAGAGAGAGAGAATCTTGGTACGATGACTTTATCTGGCTTTATTACGCTGTTATAGATCTATGAAAATCATTTAGTTTGTGTTATATAATCTTGAACTGATAACACAATCAATTCGTTTTGTTATCCTGTGTATGTATCCTCTTTTCGAAATAAAAGTGTAGCAATATCGAGGGGATAAAACATTTGTATTAACTTATCGAGTAGACAGGTTCTTTGATTTTGGTACAGTGTGCATTCTAGTAAATAATGTGAAACGTCTTCTTGGTGTAAAATGGTGTAGTGGCTTTAGCGCACGGATTTCTGGGTAGAAAATGTCCGCTTTTCCCCTAGAGTAGCATAGTGCCCTCTGTAGGAGAGATTGGGTGTCAGCGTTTAAGCTACACGAAGTCGTACTCAGGATGAAATGTTGCAGGCTACACATGTATTGAGTCACAAGCACTAATTTTGTGCATGGCCCAACATACACACAAGTAACAAAACTTATTATATGTATATATATATTGGGGCATGCACCAAACGAGCGCTTGTATACTGAATGGATATATTTGCCAGGTACATATTTTTGATTGAAATTCTATTTATGTCTGTTGACAAGTTAAATATCACAATTTATGCAATGAGTTCAGTATTTTTCATATCAAGGGTTAAAGTATTTTCAGCAACTACATTTTATGCAGACTGATGATAAGTTCAAACAATTAAAGAAATTTTGAAAATGAAAAATGAAAATGTAAGGTAGTTTGGTTTTTTTTATAGGGGGGGGGTTGTTTTTGTTTTTGTTTTTGTTTTTTGGGGGTTTTATTTTTTTTGGGGGGGGGGTTACTTTTATTTGAGACTTCTCTCATTATTGAAACGTAAAGGACGCTTCAAATGATATATGGAAACTCCTCAACTAATTCCAATATAGCCCTATGGAAGACTAATTGCTATTTTGATACCTTATACTAGTTCAGTAGAGAACGCACATATTAATTAAATTGCGTGGATAACAACACGTGCCCTTGCGTGCAATGTGTACACAGCATGATGTTGGTGAACATTTTCACGGTCATCCAGGACACAGCTGCATTTAATGTATATGCAACTTTGTACTCATTTAATGTGTACGTAACTTCGTACTTATTTAATATGTATGTAACTTCGTACTTATAATACTCAATATGTATGTAACTTCGTACTCATTTAATGTGTATGTAACTTCGTACTCATTTAATGTGTATGTAACTTCGTATTCATTTAATGCGTATGCAACTTCGTACATATTTAATGTGTATGTAACTTTGTATTCATATATCGTGTATGTAACTTCTTCCTCATTTGAGTAGCGAGAGTCATATTATATATCCATGATAATGAGATACCAAAAAACCTCGACCTTGTCCTGCGTAAATTACATAGGTACGAGTAAAGGGCGTGGTTGTTCCGAATGGGTTCCTCTTTCGAATCGAAATTTATATTCCTCTGTACATGAACTCATTTTACAAATTTTACCCAGTCATAAATCTTGCACCTAACCTGGATGCTATTTTATTTCGCTCAGGGTTACTCACTTGTGTGGAAATTACTTAAGGATAATACGTCAACTTTGGTCTGCGAACCGCTAAAGAACGAACTAGTCCGATATAACCTTACTTGCATGAGCACGTGCGCAATCCAGTATTTTACTCGGCGCCATTTTTGGTCTATGTAACTATTTCTCTGCATTATTTTGGACGTTTTGCTTAATATGAACGATGTTAGAATCCGACTTAATGCCATCTGCACTCAGAATTATTTCTTACAAACGTTGCAATAAACTTTTACCGCTAAACGAATTAGACAACGATGTTTGTTCGTCATGCTGTGAAAATTCTTGAGAAAACTCGGGCGATCTCAGCATGCCCTGTCGTGGATGTAAAAAGCCTCTTCCGAGAAGCTATCGACTTTTTCACTGTCAGCAGTGTGAAGCTAACAGAAGAGCGAAATGGGTAACTTCCGAGACCCTACAGTTTGAAATAAACAAACAAAATACTAGGCTTGAAGCCCTTTCGACTCAACAGGCCAACACTTCTGAACTTTTACATCAGATTCTAGATACTTTACGGGATAGTAATAATAAAGATAGTAACAAAGATCAGTCTTTGTCACGGGATCAACATCATAAGGTCCTCGGGGACCTTCAGGAAATTGTGTCTGCGAATGATGATCATGATGTGCCAATTTCTCCTCACTACAATGGCCTCTGGATCTCCTCGTTCTGAGTCCCCTAGCCCGAAGTTCTCGGATATATCGTATGGTTCCGACCATGAAGATGACTTGAGTATATCATATTCTTTAAATGATAATATTCAGCCTACCCCAGGGACGGCTGCTGCAGGCTCTGAAAAACAACTGTGCCAACTCGTTGCTATGGATCATGATGCTATGGATAAGCAATTTGGTACTAAAGCTCATTGTGATCAACCTCAAGAATATTCTGGCATTAAGCTTTCTAAGCTACAGGAAGATAACTATGAGAAAATATTATTTACCGATTCTCCCACTGATCTTAGAGGCTACAGAGACGCTGACAAAAAAGCTGTCCCTATTCATAAGTCTGCTGAAAAATACTGTAGGCCATTTTTTATTAGTTGTTTTACGGATCTTTTTGTTGAAAATGGCCATTGGGTGGCGACAAAAAAAAAAAAAAAAAAAACCACAAATTGTCAGGGTTCTAGAAGTTTAATATGCTGCATAACACGACCATTCACCGATAATATCATATAAAGCTTCGCCAACAGTCTGTCCTTCTTTTCCTCTCATGAAAATGGTTCTACATTTACTATTATCTTTAAAAGTAAACATTTAACTCAGTTTTGAAGTAGCATGTTTCACTTTCCATGTTTATAGACTTCATCCAAGTCTATAAAACGGCAGGGCTTTTTTTTCAATATTTTGGAAACATGGCCCATGGCGCTGGAATTGGGAATTTTGCGGCGTTTTTGCTCCAAATTGGGAATTTTTTAAATAAAATATAATAAGATAATATATATATGTACTGTTGTTAGAATATAAAAGAAAGATATTGATTAGTAATTTCAAACTTCTAGTTTATTTGTGCTTCTACAGAGAAAACAAAACAAAAAGTTCTCTCAGCCTCCCCCCATCTACCCAATTTTCCTTCACAAATAAATTCCTGGATCTGCTATGTGTAGGAAGTTTGAATCAATATCGAAGAAGTACCAAACCGTTAATCATTCTCAAAGTCCAAGGACAGATACAAAATCGTGTAAGTTTCAAAAAGAAACTGTTGTGAACCCCGAAATACTGAAAAATTCCGAGGTGAGACCAGGTGCCCGGGGAGAGTAAGCGTAATAATTCAAATTCAAAATCTTAGAGGAAATTGCTGGAAGCATTAATGGGAAATATAAAGTGTGTCTTTCCCCTTTGAGTTATTAGTTACTTTAGTATTGTAACTGCTTTCTATGATACTCTTTGTAAATAAATTGCTGGCCCAAATGATTGTCTCAGTTTAAAGTACATAAATAATAGTAATAAATTATAATGGTTAATATTCATTCACATTTATTGACTTACAGATAGTAATAATTCTACTGATTCTAGAAATACTAAAAAGTCATGTTATATAATCAGTTATGTTGTTCAGTTCTTTGATGTAAAAAAAACCGACACGTCTGATAGTGTGAATACACTTTGTGAGTTTTTGCTCCTCTTGTTGCAACTACTTATGATGATATTGTTGTATCAAGTGATAAAAGATATTCTGAAATATCATTTTCGTCGGAATTACTAAACAATGTTCAGAATTATCAGAGGAAATGCGGAGAGTAGATCCTAAATATTTGGTTTCAAATTGAGAAAATTAGTTAAATGATATTAAGTAAAGCATTTAAAATGTGTAGTTTTTGTTTGTATGAGTGAAGCTTCTTAGCGATCGTGACCGGTTATGTAAACCAATTCGGTAATATGATATTCAGAGACGACGTTACAATCCTACAATAATTGCTTTTAAGGGACAAACATCCTTTAATTTTCTTTAATATCTGACTGAAAACAGATGTGAATTTGACCTGCAAAATTACTATTTCGGCATTCAGACAACCGTGTCAAACTCAGTGTTCATGTGCGGATGTAATCTAAATCTAAGAAGGTAACATTAATTAAAATGCCCCAATTAACACCCGAAAAGTAGCAGGCAGTACATTACGCTGGTTACCGATTATATTTAAATTTAGCGAGTCAAACAGCTGACTTAGTCAATTACGTAATGTTGTGCGGAAAGTGTTACCAAATTCTAAAGAGGGCATGTCCGAAGCGATATTCGTAATATACTGGCCCTGTAAATAACGATCTTTTTGAGGGTTTCATATTCCATGGATGAAGATCGATCTTCTTTAGTCTCATAAAAGAAAAAAGAGGAGTTACCGGCTCAGTTATGTGGCAGAAGTCACCATGGAGTTATACAATAATGATAAATTAATAACTTGGGAAAAATAAGGACATTGCGCTCAGAAAAAGGGCATGGCGCCGCATAAAAAGGGCATGGTGCGGCGCTGTGCTAGTTTGCATTTGATAAAACGCTAACTGATAGGTATCTGCGCCGATTTACGCCGCCGTCATGCTTCCTCATTTACAATTTAGTACATGATTTTCGCTTCGTCAGTTACAAGTTCGTAGTCTTTTGTGCGCTTCTCAAAACGACCCAATAGATTGTTTATGATTGTCTCTATCAATTGTGCGCTTGGGAGTTACGATTGGACACTTTTCTTGCTTGCAAATACCTCTATTTTACGACAGATTTACAATTTTTTTTTCTGTGCTCATGATTTGGAATTTCTTGGCCAAAATTGGGGGAAAAAATACGATATAGCCGAATATCGGCCATAAAATGAACAGAAAAAAAAGCCCTGAAACGCTTAAAAGAAAGTTTAGTAAAATCAGTACTTTAAGCGTTTACTTGATTTTGATCAGGAGTATGTAAAATTAAAACCACGTACGATTATTTCATTTTTTTTTTATTCTGATCGATGAAGAATACGATCGGCGGCAATAAAAAAATGAGTGAATTGAATTTGTATTTTTCCCCTAAATTACAAATTATTGGGTCGTCGGATCCGTAAAATAACTAATAAAAAATTTGGCCTTACCACACTGAAAATAAATGATTCATTCAAGTCCTATATAACTCAGTCTCGTGAAAAGAAAGGCGAGGGCACAGTCAGATCTACAATTCGTACTCCCATTTTGAGGGCTATTGAAAAGGATGCTTACAAAGTGGATTCTGCTTTTAAAGTTGGATTCCGTCATATTGTACAGGCACAATGGGCTATCACAGAATTAAAGAATATTATCACTTCAGAAAATTTTAATTCTTCATATAAGCGTCCAAGGTATGATGACAGCTATAACAAAAGCAGACCATATCAACGAGGCTTCTCTAGTTCTCAAGCTAGGAATTCAGACAACAAAAGTGCCCCTCCTCCCGAGGTCGGGGCAAAAAGTCTTTTTGACAATCGATCAGTAAACCAACCTTTTCCACAAACAGTGAGAGAAATTTTTGTTCTACCCTCATCTCTACAGGAAGTAGCAGTAGGAGGGAGACTTACGAATTTTGTCCAAGTCTGGGAAGAGATCACAGATATACTAGATGTAGTAAAAACGGTTATTGTTTAGAACTCAAGTCAGTTCCTCCTTTAAGGGGATTCATACGGTGATTAAAAAAAAACTAGAAAAATCTCAGATCATCAGACAAGAGATTATCACATTGTTAAAGAAAACTTTCATCGAAAAAGTGGCAAAGACAGTAGCGCCTCAGGGCTTTTATAGTACAATATTTCTCACAAAGAAAAAATCGGGAGGTTGACGACCCATTCTCAACCTCAGTCGGCTAAATAGCCATATACAGTGCTTCCATTTCAGAATCGAAACTCTGAGATCAATCATCAACAGTCTACAAAAAGGACATTGGACAGTCTCTTTGGATTTAACAGAGGCTTTCTGTCACATTCCAATTCGACCTTTACACAGAAAGTATCTTCGGTTCAGCTTCGAGAAACAGTCTTACCAATACAGAGCACTACCGTTTGGCCTATCTACAGCTCCACGTCTCTTCACAAAAATAGTTCAAACTATTGCAGGATATCTAAACGGGAGTCCATCCATTGCTTTCAATATCTAGACGATTGGCTCATAACAAACCCAGACTTGAATACCCTTTGTGTCCAGGCACAGAGAACTATAGATTTAATAGTAAACCTAGGTTTTTAGTGAATGTCGACAAATCCAACCTTCGTCCAAGTAAATCTTTTGTCTACCTAGGAGCTCGGTTCGACCTACTATTAGGTCGCGTACTTCTAACACACGAACTGTTTGCACTCATTCAGGATCAGATAGACCAATTCAAAGTCCGCAGTCTATTGTCAGCTCAAATATTTCTTCGACTATTGGGAACGATGGCGTCATGCACAGATGTAGTTACCTATGCACATCTTTTATGAGACTCATACAGATATATCTTCTTTACCATTGGAAATCTTCAAAAGGCAACATCTACGGTCTCATACTTATATCGGATCAGTTTCTCTACCATCTGCAATGGTGGACCAATCCAGTCAACATGTTCAAGGGGATTCCACTGAACCACCACCCCCCCCCCCCCAATTGCCAGATGTGGTTCCGACCACAGATGCGAGCAAATATGGTTGTGGAGCCTATCTCGAGGAACTAGTAGTTCAAGGAACATGGAACAACTATCAACAACAATTGCATATAAACAATGTAGAATTACTGGCAGTGCAGAATGCTATGTTACATGTTCTAGATGTTCTCAGGAAGAAACATGTGTTAGTCAAGTCGGACAATAGCACAGTTGTTGCTTACATCAACAATCAGGGTGGAACCAAGTCACCCGACCTTTGTGCCATCCTGTGGAAAATAATGATGCATAAGGCACCAGATTTCACTCAAAGCATCTCACATACCTGGAATCAAAAATGTTTTAGCAGACGCATTGAGCAGGAAAATACTTCACCATACAGAGTGGTCGATGAGCTCAATAGTTGTACATCAATTGTTTTCCTTCTGGGGGAAATCATCAACAGATCTCTTTGCCTCAGACACCAGCCACATACTTCCAGTGTACTGCTCCTGGATACAGTCAGTAATAGCACTCTCAGGAGATGCTCTGACAATTCAATGGGGCGGAATGTTTACATATGCTTACCCTCCTATTTCTCTCATTCCGAAAGTTCTGCAGAAGGTAAAAAGAATATTGCACACTTATTCGAAAGAGACCATGGTTTCCGTGTCTCTTAGATCTACTGATCGATTTTTCTGTGAAATTATCTCTTCTCAGAGACCTTCTGACTCAACCAAAGACAAAGTTCATCATCCTCACCCAGAAATGTTCAGTTTAACAGCCTGGCTTATTTCAAGCAACATCTCAAAGAGAGAGGATTTTGCAAATCGGCTCGAAAATTACTGGCGTCATCAATCAGATCAGGTAGTCAAAGAGTATACAAATACAGCAACAGATCATGTGTACGCTGGTGCCATAAGCAGAATGAAAATCCCATTTCATGCAGCATTTCAACAGTAGCAAATTATTTGGCTTCCTTGTTTGATAAAGGACTAAAATACTCTACTATATGTATTTATCGCTCTGCTATTTCTGCAATTCATGATCCAGTTGATGGGCATAAACTTGGAGAACACCCTCGTATCATAGCCCTTCTCAAAGGCGTGTTTAATTCACAACAGCCAAGACGAACACTTTTGCCTCCTTGGGACTTGCGCACTGTACGAAAATACATTCAAGAAAGTCCATTTGAACCTCTAAATCAAGCCAGCCTGAAATATGTGACGATGAAAGTAGCCTTTTTACTTGCTATTACATCTGCTAGTAGAGTCAGTGATCTTTCATTACTAAGCTGCCAGCAGCCATATATGAGAATAGAAAAATCACCACCAGGAATACGTGTTATACCTCAGGGTATACGTAAACAAGACCGACCAGGTCACTGCCATCATAAATTATTTTTCCAAAATACCCATACAGTTCTACATTAGATCCTATGACATCCATACTGACTTGTATCAAAGCTACAGAAACAATCCGAGGCGAAACAAGAAGCCTCATTACTCCACAGACAATATCTAATTGGATTGTTAATACCATTAAACTTTGTTATGAATTAGATGGAAAACATCTCGACCATGCTAAAGCTCATTCTACTAGAGCTCTATCTTCTTCTTGGGTCTTATACTCTGGCCTTTCTATGGAGAAAATTCTACAAGCAGGAGATTGGTCAAAGGAGACCACATTCACAAAATATTACCTTAAAGTGCCACTACACCAATTTTCTTTTCTCATACTAATTTAATAATTTGATGTAAATAAAACCCCTTGGTGCCAAAACTTTTACAATCAGATGCTGCAGTAAGTAGCTATTGCTGATTAAACTCCTGATGTTTATCTGTTAAACGCGGCCGCGCGTGCGAGAGTATCAATAAATGTCTGTTGTCTGGAATCGAGATCGCTGACGTCACATTATGTGGTCACTTCATGGAAACAGGATATATTATAGTAGAAATACGCCGCTTTTTATATGAAATTTAGTAAGCAAAACAATGAGTACACAAGATTCTTTTATTAAGATTTATTAGACGAGAGTGGTGTTCATTTTTCTTGCGATACATCGTCATTCGAAGAAGGTGAACATGATAGTGACGAGAAAAAAGGTGATGTAATCCAAGGTACTTTGCGTACGTCAGTAGAGCCGTACCAGTAATCCATTTTGACGTTGTTTGACATGATTTCGACCGTTTGTTCGGTTTTATTGAAAATTGACAAGAAAAAGACTTCTTTGTTGGTTGGAGCAAATTTTCATTTTCCCTGTTGCTCTGTAACATTCATAAATGTAACATAATTTCAATAATATGTTTCTCGCAGTATTTAGTATGTGCCTCCGCACGGGCCGTACGTAATTCATCAATATATTTTAATGTAAAATGTAGTTCATATATCTTATGTATATATTTATTTATGAAAATAATTAACCTTAAAGAATTGAGTTCTATGTGTGAACCATATAATGCTAGGGATTCCGGGTGAGTGAGGGGTTGGGATTGCGCCCTCCCACTGACCTCCTGAATTCATCACTTATATTCTAGTTACCTCATCTACATCCATTGTATCTATATGGCAGTGGCGGATTTAGAGGGAGGGGGCCGCCCCCTCCCCCCTTTGGTCACATATTTACCAGTAAAAATCCAGATTTTGCACCAAAAATGGCCGAGATTATTATTATTATTATTTTTTTTTTTTTTTGAGCTGATGTTTGACTTGCCATTTTCTCATCCGGACTTAAAATTTCCAAATAAGGGTTACTTGCTCCTAATCTACTTAGAGACCCAAATGCGTTTGCTGGTCGACATTGGACAGAAGGCATTGCACCGGGAAGTGACAATTGTCCCGCTTTGTTGCATTTCAAAGCGAATGGGAAACTTTCTGGTGTAAAATGCAAAGAACATAAGGTCGAATATTTTGTAGGAACATTTTGCTCGCTTTTCTTTAACAAAATGAATCCACTGGCGTCGTTCATTGGGTGTCTTAGGAAACAATATTATTAAACAACTCTGCTCTTCGGACACTTCTATACTAAAGTCCAGCACTGTATACAAAACATGACGTCAGCATCTCCTCGTCGCAGAATCTGGCGTTTCTGTATATTTACCAGGTGTGGCTTAGCAGCGCGCAATAGCTTATCACAAATATCTCGTTATCTACAGTTGATATGAACTTCGGGTTTTCGGCAATTTATTTACTGTATGAACATGCACCAATTGAGTGGAAACAATTAAATTTCGAAAATTAGGTTGAAGTGGCACTTTAAAAACGTCAGTGACAAAGAAGATTTTGCCTCCTCAGTTCTCAGTATATAGACAATTATATTCTCGGCGGTTCGTCCGGGTGTTACAAACTATCTGCTATGCAGCTGTACCAGGATGGGAATGTAATGGCTTATTCAGTGGTTAATGTGCTTTGTGACACTTGTGCCTTAGATTCTATGCACTGAACATTGGTGACAAGGTTTTCCCTTGGATATCACCGTCATGGACTCAAAGCCTCGGGGTGAGTCACTCTCTACTTTATCTTATCATCTATGGAACACTTTTGGTTTTTTTCACAAAATGTGTCACAGCACCATTTCCACCTCCAGCACTGTACTGCTTGGGACTCATCCTAAAGTAATTTCCACACAAGTGAGTAACCCTGAGCGAAATAAAATGCTCAAATTTGATTCTCATCAAATTCTGATTTTATGAGAGAAGGGTTACTCACCTGTGTACATTCACCCACTTCCCCTCTATGGTGGTTCAAAAACAAATTAAAACATTGAGGAGGAATGTCACTTGAAAAATACTGGATTGCGCACGTGCTCATGCAGGCAGGTTATATCGGATCGGACTAGTTCGATCTTTAGCGGTTCGTAGACCAAAGTCGAAGTATTATCCTAAAGTAATTTCCACAC
Organism: Pteria penguin; assembly: GCA_035048485.1. Classification (NCBI taxonomy): domain Eukaryota; kingdom Metazoa; phylum Mollusca; class Bivalvia; order Pterioida; family Pteriidae; genus Pteria; species Pteria penguin. Next base: position 49,711,244 of record CM068580.1, on the reverse strand, counting down.
AGGTGAGTAACCCTTCTCTCATAAAATCAGAATTTTAAGAGAATCAAATTTGAGCATTTACACAATAGATATATATTTTTTCATAATACTAATTGTTTATTTAGAATATTTCACTGCTGATTTCCTCAGTCTTTTGCCATTTTAAATCAATTTTGGTCGATATATTCCACTTGATACTGACACGTGAATCATATTTTTACACTGCGTCCGAGAATCGAAGTACTATTTGTCCGTAAAAGTGCAGTTGGTTCTGGAAGGATGATTATTTAGTAAACATGGGCGTCTCCAGTATTGTGTGTATAATATGCATACCAATGTTTTTAAATTGGAAAAAATTTTTCATCACTCTGTGTTACAATAGGATAAGATTAAATTGTACTAATACATTTCCTTTAAAACAGTTTTCACGTAATTTCATATATATGTACTTTAAAAAGAGCTTTGAATAACTTTCATTTAGATCTATCGAGTCTCACTGAACTTCACTACGGATATCTGGTAGATTTGATCGACCAATCTGAGATGACATATTCGTGTTAATTAAATCTATCTTTTGCTTTGTCTGTGTGTGTCGGGGGGGGGGGGGCGGTGTAGTGGTTAGCGGTTGGCTTGCAGTGTCTACAAATGAATTTTCGATTTCCGGATTGCGCCACTATATTTCATACGCTAGTTACCTGCTTTCATGTTGCGATACAACTGAAAATTATTAAAAGCGACATAAATACCAATCAACCAACCATCCTGATTTGTTTGGTGTGGATGCCCTTAATTTCGATTTGCGGTCATTATATTATAATACTCGACGTAGACACAAGTCATAGTTTTTATGTGTCATGTTCTAATTTTTGAATTTACTTGGGGTGGTAAATACAAAAATTAAAACATGACATCTTTGTCATGTTCTATTTTTTGTATTTACCACCCCCAAGTAAATTCAAAAATTAGAACATGACATATGATCCCCAAAAGTACAAATTCCCATTGGAGTGAATAGTAATTTCCATAAGAATGAATTATGTACCTTTAAAACAGAAATACCCTTCACTTCTCCAAGCTGACGACATTAAGTGAACCTTACGTATGCTCTATTCCGAATTGTAAAGTTCGAATCCAGACGGAGTATTGTTGGTTTTCTGTCCGTGCCAATTGGATGACAGGCGAAAATCAGAGGTCCTTATATCAAATTAAACGGTTGTAAGGAGCTAAGTCATGACTGCTTAATTTGTGTCTGTTGCGTATTAACATACTGTAGATGTGTGGGATTTGTAAGTGTTAGAATGAAGTTGTACTTTTGTTCTATTTGTAGTATCATAAAATGGTCATGACACATTTCAGTTAATTACGAGAAGTAACATAGAAAAGGGGAGATTTATTAACTGTCTGTATTTAATACTAGTAGTGACTGGTATTTATGTTAAAATATCATTCGAAAGTTATTCTGATAGTGCAGTCCTCTGTGCATGCGTATAGCATAGAAGTGATTAAGATGAGTCAACCATACATACCGGTATGCATTCCAACAGCTGAATTTAGAACATAAATCGCCCAAGGCATTGCCAAATGTAATAAAGGAAGTTGAAAAAGGTGTAAAATTTCTGGCATCTCGAGTTAAAAAAAAAATGACTTTCACTAGTTGACTCACCGATGGTTGTGTGTGTATTTGGATAATAACTACAAAGTTTTGGATATTCTTATTTGCAGGGACGTATGCAGTAAATGAATGGTGGATTATCTTCATCTTCGCATAATAAAGATACAGAGGTCGAAGCCTCTATCCCTTTTATTTTAGATCAATTCCAAACCGACTCATTCGGTGAATTAGAAACCCCATCAACTTCAACTGAACTTCGTGTATTATCCGAAGATTACAGTCCCGATCTTACACAAGCACTACAAGACAGTGAGGAACAACAATCTGTTCTCCCATTATTGAAGAACGAATTAAAATACAAGATTTTGTACAGGCGACATGCAGAGGGCAAACAGGATATAGAGCTAGAAGATGAAAGACCCCGAGTATACGAGGTATATATGGGAATTGGTTATTCGGTACAAATTGAACCAAGAAGTGAATAAAGTGAGCAAACAGTTTAAAGTATTATAATAATAATAATAATTATTATTTTTTTAAGAGGAATTCCCTATTTAAATTTTTCATGAAATAATTGTAAAAATCACAGATTGAAAACCTTCAAATAATGAAATAGTTATTCATTTCTGTTTTTAAAAAATATAAAATCAAATGTGATGCCTTTTAAAAGTAGGTACCAACGGTAAAAGTGGTTAAATAACTTACAATCATTGAAATAGTTTAATTTTGAACGAAAACAACATATCTTTAACGTTTGACGACTTAAGGATATTGTAAAGCACTTATTCGCGAGGACTTTATTTTGCGTAAATTCGCGCGAAATAAAACCTAGTTACTCTTGCTCTTATCTAAAATCAGGTCGATGTATTTACAGTGAGGTCATTGCAGAAATAAAGTCACACAAGTTATTTGAAATATATATTTCCATTATATCAAGTAAAATTCGTAAAATCCGGGTACCAAAGTGGTGCACAAGATTGTTTAAATATTTAATTAGAGTTTTCTTCCGAAGGTAAAACTTCACCCATACTGGGTTTCTCAGAAATGACTCAGCCGTCATTGTGGATACGTGTCACTATATCATTTACATTCTGAATATTTCTTTTGATACTAAAGTGTAATGTATGTCAGTTTGATACACTGTGTTACAATACCTACAACTTGCAGTATGTGATTTCAATATATTTTTCTTTTTTTTATAACCACTAGGCCGGTGTCACTGCTGGTAGATTGATATTTGTTGAGGGCATCATAAGACTAGTTTTCAGTGCTTTTGTACTGCCGTAAAATATATACTTAGAATTTTCAGTCATGATTTTGTAAATCACTCTTAAACTAAGGAGTATCTCCCACATGCATAGATCTATCCTTTGATTCTTTCTTATTCATTCGGTCATGAGCATCACTGAAGAGATATAAGTAGTCAAAATCTGGAGCACAAAATTATAACATACAGATATTCTAATATTTATTTAACATTGCCACTGTCCCATGAAACCACGGTATTAAGTTTATTTTTACATTTGCTGTTCAAACAGAGAAATCCTTTCCTTACCATTATTTATATACGACTTACAACCAGTTACACTTATATTCCACAAATTTTCGGCCACCTGGCCCTTTTCAAGTTGTTTAATTGTAATCTAAAATTATCTAAGTGTGATTAGATGGATTGCACTTAGGTATTTTTAGTTTACCATTAAACCACTTGAAAAAAGACCAGGTGGCCCAAAATTTGTGGAATGTGAATGTTTCTTCCTTTTTTGAGGATTTTAATCTATTTCATAAACATTAAGCCAACAACAAATATTTTGGTGCTTTATGTTGAGAAAGTAGGCATAAATATTAGCATATAGTTCCTGTGTGCCCAGACAATTCATTATTGCTACCAACATTTATTTCGGTCTCCTGTATTTAACATTAACAACATCCTTCAAATATATGTAATAAGTATGTAAATGTGAAATTGTGTAATATATATATATATATATATATATATATATATATATATATATATATATATATATATATATATATATATAAATATATATATATTGTGTCTGTATTGTAGCTCACTGAAGATGATATACGGCGAAGAGAAATAAGACGACTCCGAAATAAGGAGTCCGCAGAGAGAGCTAAGCGAAAGGAAATACAATTGGAGACAGAACTAAAGCGGGTACTAATCGCTGGTTATAACACAAACAGACCAATTTCCAATCCTTGGTGAAATAGTTAGAGCATATTTACAAAAATGAATATTAAATTTTGTGCATCAGATGCGCATTTCAGCAAAGTATGATTCCTTGTCGAAGTCTGAAAGTATGGAAGTCCCAAAATATTTAACAAAACTTGTGACCAAATTGACCTTCTATGAAGAAACAAAAGGTATTTAAGGGCGGAGCTATAAAGGGACTTCACAATTAACGGACAAAAGCGCATTATTGGCAAGGTAGATGTGAATCGGATAGGAATTCCTAATCAGCCATGGTACTACCTATGGAAAATGTTGTTTGCTGGCGTTGTGTGTATGAGCCATTTAAAGGATAAGTATGGGCCTTATTGAGAACTTATTGGAACAGACGTATACTGTATATATTGTAAGATCTATACAGAACACACATACTAAAGTTTATAAGATATTTGGCAGAGGATATGATTTTCCATTTTCCGTAGATTCATGAAATATAGAATTAATAACTCTGAGCTCACAAAATAGAAATAGAAGACAGTAGATGTTTTAATGACACAAAATGAGGCACATTGTAATCAAACCGAATTGTTTTATACATATGTATTAGAAAGTAATATGGTAAGTAAATTGCGTATTGTACTTTTGTTCTATGGAAAGTTCATGCGTAGCTATGTCCACAAAGGTTTGTGAGAATTCAAAGTCCATAGACTTGTTAAACACACATATTGACTTCTATTGACAATTCAAGAGTCCCCCATCCCATGATTGCTACGTCATTTTTATAGCCTGTCTGTGGCGGATGTATTATGGTATACAAATGTCTGTCTGTCCATCAGTTCGTCCGTCCGTCCATATATCGCTCCTTATCGTGAAAATGCTTATTGTGAATTACTTCAAAGTTCACAAAGTTGTTGTTACCACCTGTATACTTTTTGGTTAAATTTCGATATTTTGTTTTTGAGTTATGGATTATTATTCTTCAAATTAAATTTTGTCCAATTGTTTACATATCGCGCTGTATCTTATGGCTGCTTGCTGTATCTTATTCCAAACTTCACTTCCCCAATTTGGTGAAGAAAGCAGATTACCCTTATAATGTATAAGACAGTGGTTTCATATTTGTTTCACTGATATATACCTCTTGAACAGTAAGGGTTGGGATTTCAATATACGGTACAAATGCATATCATGACCTTGACCGAGACTCACTGTTAGTCTATTAACAAATTTGTCGTTATTCAACTTTGCTGCCGCGGGGGAGGGGATATTTGTTCCGATAGGACAGTTCTAGTTCATCTTGTGACATATTATAATTATAAAGAAATAATTGGTGAATTGTCTTAAGGTTATATAAATAGTATGCATTTATTGTTAATATTTATTCTGTTATTTAAAATATATTAAAATTTATATTTGTGGTGTAGATCATTGAGTCATGACATAAATGTATCGTCACATTTGGGAGGGAGGGCTTCCCTGGCTATTTCTGGATTTAAAGCACTTGCACATTAACATTTTGTTTGATAAAGCTTATGTGAAGACCATTTGTTGATCTTCATTGAATATTTGGTTATCGACATAGTCCAAAGATGGAATTGGCATCCATCAAATAGAGTTATATCTTTTCCTCGGTGTCTGAGTGCTGTCTCACTATTTCTTATCCAGCTTTCATGCATATAAATATGTCTTCCTTTTGAGATGACAGAGGGCATCTAGGCCTAGTTTCATAGCCATATCTACATAGATACCCACTTCATGGGATGCAAAATACAAATAAATAGTGAGCTAAGATCACAAATTTGCTTGTATCTTCATACGAGCTAATCATGGCGCAGCTGTTTTTAATGTTTATACTAAGTAATTTATTTTCTGTTTGCTGTCATTCTATATTCGAGTCAGATTTCTCTATTATCTTTTATCCTCTTTAAAGTTCTTTTCGAAATGAAGATGAAACGAAACGAAAACTTGCAGTGGTCTTTATTTATTTATTTATTTATTTTCAGTTTTTATTTATTTCCTTTCTTTACGTCCAGATAAATATGACTTAGTATGCATTGCAATCTCTATAGCAATGATCATAAAGTGGTTCGAAAAAAGGATGATCCCTCCCTCTTTAACATATAACAATTATCTGCCATCTCTCTCATAGAAACTGAAATAGCTTATTAAGCAGTTTTGTAATTGACCGACCTTTTACAAAAAAATATCATGTATCAGCTTTCTTTATGACAAACATGACGATTTAAACATCCTGATTACTAATTCTCCCTTTCTGATTAGCAACATTCCGTCTTCGCTTGCCCATAGCATTTTAATTTCACAAGTATTGGCTATGCATGAGCATGCTAATCTGATTAGCCAGTGTTCCAGGCGACTACCAAAATAAACTACTCACACAGGTTTACGATACCGAACGCACGAAATCGTCACTGAGAAAGTTCTATGACAAGGGTATTGTTGCACAGTTTGAAGTCTCCCTTTCTAGAGTATTATTTGATATATTCTTGAACACGATCAACTACAGTGACATTCTTTCACCGTTTTGATAATGATTTCACCAATTGCAACGAACACGACGGGTTTCGACAATTATTCTTGCTGAAATCAGTACCATCGAATATGCAGTGTTTTGAATTTATGAAATTATTAACAGACTATCTTAGTATAAATAGAACATTATCATTTCTTTTGAATAAATGTGATCGCTGTGATTCGGTATGATTCCATGCATTTTCTTCATATCTCTTATTAAAATCAACAAGTTTGACAAGGTCAGTGAATTTGCTTATAAATCAATCTTAAATAAAATAAGTACAGTTTTGGATTCCAGTGTACATACCGGTAAGCAGTCTAATACCTACCAAATATCTGTGTTCAAACTTGTGCCTGTGCCCCTCAATATGTTTTTGAATGCATATTATTTGTCGAAATGCGCATTAGGTACACAAAATACCCACAGACATGAATGTATGATAATCACCTCTCGATATAGCTGTTTTGATATCTCCAGTTTAGTTGTTCGCATTCGGAACACTGGGTCAGTTGTTTTTTTCCTGGTTACTGTCAGGTAGTATAAGGAGCCAACTTGGTGTTCCGGATGTAAATTTTCGATGTATATTTTAAAATTTACCATGATATATAAGAATGTTTAGATTATCATTTAAAATGTATAGAGCCTTTCCCTCATGTATAGCTCTGGCCGTAAACGGTTTTTGGGTCTTAATTTTAAGTCATTTTGGTCTATAGCATTAATTTACTGTACAAACATTTTGGCCTTCCACAGCTTATCTTTGAGGGATTGTGCAAGTATCACCGAGGAGACATAATTTGTCTAAAATAGCATCTGGTGCACTCTCTCTCTCTCTCTCTCTCTCTCTCTCTCTCTCTCTCTCTCTCTCTATATATATATATATATATATATATATATATATATATATATATATATATATATATATAATGTTTTTATCACTTAATATTTGATATGTATTTTTTGTCAACCAATATTAAAAATTAGAACATACAAAGAACTCACTGTTGCAAATGGTTCCCGTTTTTCTGCAAAATTGACTGCCTTACTTATATTTTACAACACTACTGCATTGCAACAGATTCTAGTTCACACGAACACGCATAACGGGAGTTTCCTGTTTGCTCAACTGATTTAAGAAGTTCCAGTTGTAATGTTTGCATTATCCAAATGAAAATACACCAGTGGTTTTAGAAACTGTTACTCGTTAAATAATTTTCAGGCATTTCTGTTGCCCAAACATAAAACGTACATAGCACAAATGCATTACGTTTTTCGACTCATTCATGTAGTTTCTATTTTAAAACGTATTTAAAATAGTGTTTTCTTTTATGCAAATACTGTTTTTGTATGTTTTGTTTTTACAGAAAATTGATACATTATCAGCGTTGAATATAAAACTATCAAAGAGTAAATCCAAACTGATGAAACAAAGACAAGACCTTCTTCAGGAGCTGAGGGAGTTTGGCTGCGTACCAGATGGGGTGAAGTGTATGTGTAGACGTAGTAGATTAAAACTTGTCGACGATTCCAAGGGACAAAACGTATCTGATACTGACGATTGTGCGTTATTGATTGAATCTACAAGTGAACAAAACATTTCATCTCTAAACCAACCTGTGTCATCGAGAGTTACGATATCCAGTGTGTCGGCGAAAAATGATTCGAATACATGTATCACTCTTCATGATATAACGAGCGAGAAGATACAAGAAACTATAGAAGTGGAAAGAAAGAACGTTATTCAAGAACAGCAGTATCCGTATGAAGTCCCACTGAGTCATAAAAAGGGAGAAGATCGGGATAAACATCATTCAGATTTACGTGGGAAATTACAAATTAACACACAACCACTATCTGATAATACTGAACAGGATATGTCAGTTGATTCCGTATTAGTAACGCAACGGTTATCACCAGGGTTGCCACGGTTATCACCAGGGTTGCCACGGTTATCACTAGGGTCGCCAAGGTTATCAGCAGAGTGGTCACGGTTATCACTAACGTCGCCACAGTTATCACCAGAGTCGCCAAGGTTATCACTTAGGTCGCCAGGGTCGCCACGGTTATCACCAGAGTCGCCACGATTATCACCAGGGTCACCATGGTTACTAAGGTCGCCACGGTTATCACCAGGGCCGTCCTCTGTAGAAACGGAAAGAGTTCGTGTGTCGAATGGTCATGCGCTGCACCAAAATTCGCCCTCCACACCGGCAAAGGAAAGTTAGTTTTATATAAATACAGCGTGCGAGAAGTAGGTATTTTTGTGGTTTCTGTCTTAGTCTGTTCGATTATTGTTTTATATATGTAATATTCTTAGCCGTGTGCCAACCTCTAGCATATTTTGCTTGTGACTGAGAGGTCATGGATTTGATTGTGGCTGAGGGGTCATGGGTTTTAGTCCAATTATTGTCTGTGTCCTGTTTTTCGGATAAAATAATGAATCGGAAGTCCCAATATTTCTATGGATGTTGACACGTAAATACTCCCTCCATCGCTGCTTTTGATGAGTCTTGCTGCTTCTGTACAATACATAGGGCAGATACCGTCACCATATAGGTAAATTATTTTGCCCTGGCATAAAAGAAAAATCATATTTATAGATTGTGATGTGATAGCTTATCTAAGGACAGAAATATTATTATATACATAGTCTTTACTGTGAAAAAATATAGCCATAATTAATTTTTTATATCAAACAATTACAGTACTACTATTGTCCGAGCCACCTTGTTCGGTCCACCCGAGGAGAATGCGAAAATTTGAATATATCTGAAACATCGTAATGGAAATTTGTCTAAATATTCGGAACTTCCTGAAGGCATCGTAATGGAAATTTGTTTAGATATTCGGAGCAATTTAGTCTGTTAATTTTACCCAAAATTAAATTGAATAGGGCATTCCCTAGGGTACAATTCAGAAGGAGAGAAAATAATTAAAGAAAGTAATAAGAATGCAACGTTTTGTCATAAACGCAAACACCATTATGCTAGACAAGGAATCACCAAATATGAAAGAGCATATTCTTAGCATTTCTAGGTGATATGAAATTTTGAAAATTATTTCTACGGAGTTATCGTTCTTCTCTATATTAATTTTCAATCAAATATGACATTTGTGACAATAATTGTGATTTGTTATTAATTCTGTGAAAATTTGTATCATTACTTACGACAAAATGAATTTGAAAGTCATGTATTAGAATCTTAGTCCTAACTTTAGAAGTCTTCAAATAAATACGATTTTTCGTGGGCACGGGTTTGGTGGTATAAAAAGAAATATGGTTTCTTGTACTTTTTAGCCGACGATTTGACATATTAATATACCATTTCTTCTCGTTGTTGTTTATCTGTGACACTTTTCTATACAGTGTTTGTCTACATTTATAGAGTGTGCAGTACTGAAATACTTTTAGGTCGTCAGTATTTTTGGATATTCCTTAAAGATGCGATGAACTAAAACAGGAGGTGCTCATTGATTGATTGATTGATTGAATTTCACGTATATGGTGACGGCATCTGCCTGATGCGGGGCATATAAATTTTGACCTTTGCAACGGACCCAGCCGAAGCAGTGAGGGATCTTTAACGTGCCATGCATACCACGATACGGGGCCTCGGTTTATACTGTCTCATCCGAAAGACAGACACCGGCATGACCCGAGCGGGACTCGAACCCCGGCCTCCCGATCAGGAGTCCAGCGCGATACCACTAGGCCACGCCGGCTTCAGGAGGTGCTCACATCGTAGTGATTGTTGCAGTGAGATAGCATTAGTAACTGCCGATTTTTTTATAACTTCTCTTCGGAGGACTATTAAGATGTTTGATAAAGATAAACTTCCCTTCGGAGGACTATTAAGATGTTTGATTTTTTTTTCATTGTCATACTTACTTACTTTGCAGTGGAGAGATTGTGACAGGGTTTTCCGCGGAAGTTTTAATTCGGTGTTAAAATCCTTTTTCTGACGTTATGTGACTGTGCTACTGAAATACTTTTGTTTCTTCCATGTGCTTTGAACTTTCATGACGGATGTTGCTTGCAGAACAGGAGACGCTTTCTCCTCTAGGAAGTCTGATTTTCAAAGGTCTACAGTAAGAAAGAATAACTACCATACTTTACACTGATAATGAGTATTTTACAATGATAACACTAATTAGGAGTTTTCTTTGATCACATAAAAATACAGTATAAATATAGCACACAAGAGTTACTTTTGTATTTTTATGAATCAGTATACATTGATAACTATCTTATATATTAATGATATTCGAAGTTCTAATTAATATATTCAAGTTAGAGTTTTTTTCTCGAACATAGCGCTTTGTGATATTTTTCGATTCGACAGAATCCAACACAACATTCTATGGATGTAATGATTCACTAGAAATGGCAGTAAGAAGGATCTTTACTTGATTATTCATATACAATGAAAGTTATAATTAGATCATAATATGAGTGTATTAACAAACTGAACAAGTAATAAATACAATTTGTAACGGAATCATGCTTGCACCATTTATTATAATGTTTTATGATCACGTTTGAAACGGGACTGATAAGTTTAGAACAATACATAATAGTCTTTGATTCCAATTATTTCAATACAATACCACACAATTTAAAAATTCACTTTTGAATTCAAATTGTTATCAAAGTTCTAACTTTTGAGAGCTTGTTCTTTTTTAATTTTTTTTTCTTTCTTATTCTTTTGTTTTGGGGGGGTTTTTGTTTTGTTTTTTATTTGTTTGTTTTCCAATTATTTGTTTAAAACCGTATCTTTGGATAACTAGATATACTAGTTTTTGTAGATGCACAATTAAAAACACATAGCGTGTACTTGAAAACCCAGCACACATAAAAGGTCAAATTATTACAATATTAGTAAACAGTTCTTCAGTAATGCATTTAGTAAAGTCATCATACATTCAATGACGTGATTTATAAAACATAAACAAAACGAACAATAATATTAATAATAATAAATGAAATATATATTTCATATATGTCATAACATTTCATAAATGTATTCTATACTAGTTCCTTTCGTTATCCCTATACAATTAAAGGAAGATTGTTTGAATAAAATGTACTCACTGTATTTCAAATTAGAAATCAATTAAAAAAATTGATAAAAACTTATTATTTCGTCATTATTTTTTTTCCTTATTAAACATACTTTGACACATTTTCGAAATTTTATGTTCATAATATTAGATTTCCAGCATTTGGACTCTAAAAACATCGTGACTATTTTAAATAGCGATGCAACATAGTATATGAGGGAAAAGAGGAGTGGTTAAGTCATTTGACGATCGTAGTACAAATTTACATTTAGATCTATTAACTGCAACAGCCTTTGCCATCCTAATTTGCCCAATGTAAATATTTTGAAAACAATGGGATCTTCTGAAGACAATGCATTTGTAAATGGCTCTACTGTCCGCGCCACTCACTCTGGAAATTGGAAAATCTGGATTTTCAGTTACTCATCTTCAGAATAATTTCAAAAAGGCAAAACCATTCGATAGATCTTGTTTAGTCGTAAGTTTTGGTGTATGCTATATGTTTGTATGAAGAAGCGTTCATATTTTATAGAAAAAAATTAATTTTAGATAGGGCGATTTCCATGTTAAATTTTGACGTGACGTCGCCAAGTTTCCCATAGACTCAATGTTAAACATCGGCTACTTTACGTCAAAATTAACATAGAAAACGCCCTATCTAAAATGATTTTTTCCCTATAAAATACAAATGCTTCTTCATAGAAACATATAACATACACCAAAAGTTACGACTAAACAAGATCGATTAATATTAATTTTGTAAAACTATTTTAAAGATAAATAAGTGAAAATCCAGATTTTTCGGTTTACAAAGTGAGTGGCGCGGACAGTAAATCATAGTCACTAGTGTTCGGGAATAGGGTCTTGTATTTCCACGTACCAGTACAAATCCTTTTTTAAATTATCTTCTCAACCACTTTTAAACATTGAATTTAGATACATTATGTATACAGAAAATCGTAGTACATTTTTTAAACAGAATATTTTACGGAAAACAGAACTCGTCACTTCGTCAAAGCTATGTAATCACTATCTGTAAATTGTGATACTGGACAATATGCATTGTAAATCATATCAGTAAGAGGAGGAAAAGGAGTGTTATTGTAGTAATTAAATTGAATAAATTGATGCAAATTATGTAGCATTTGAATCTGTGTATTTGTGTATTTAAAACTAAAAGAATCAGACAAGAATAAATACTCCCCAGTGCACAGAAATCATACACGGTTACTTTCAAGGGCCTTGATCATGAAAGTATGATCTTGAGTCCAAGTCATCATGACACACCTTGTCTCATGGGTAACAAAATGCTTCTTTCACATTTCTGATTACGTACCAGAGCTAGGATGTTTTGCCACAGACATTTACGTCAGTTTACTATGACATTATAATCTAAGCACTCGCATCAGAAAATCCAGGCCAAAAGTAGTCCGTCTGGAATTAGGCCATATACATGATATAGAATTGAAAAAGGTCTGAATTAAATGTGTGAAGTATTAACTTGACCTTGGAGATATTACTTTGAGTCCAAGCTGTGTTTCATTTATTTCTATCTTATTCTCTTATTTACCGAGTATCAATCCATTCCATCTGAAGTCTTTTCATTTTTTGCATTTCCATACTTTTCGTATTCGTGTGTTAAAAAAAATTTCAACAAATGTAGTCGGTGGAATTTTATTGCCACATAATAAATCTACAGGATTTTACCATAATTACTATTTAATATTCCTTTCACATGCAAATGTGTAATAGTAAAAAGCACTAATTAATTTTATTTTGAGCTGGGCTGTAGTTCAACTACATGTATCAGCATGCTTGACTTATAATAAAACTTATATAAGATGTCCCAGGTTTGAGGTCAACCAAAGCTTGTCCTATCTTTTGGATCTTGTGTCATATTGGGTGTTGGCACATGAAATATCCCTCACTGTTTCCAGTGGGTCCTTTGTATTCAAAATACATGTATCACAAATAAGCAAATCTATCATATTTAAAAAAAAAAAAAAAAAAATATATATATATATATATATATATAATTCTACCTATAACACATATTATAATTTACAATATGTTTAGATTTTAAACATCTCAGTTCATAAATTTGTATGAAATGCAAAGCACTTTCATATTTGTACAAAGGACATAAAGAACAAAATACAAACAAGAAAGTAAAATTCCAAAGTCATGATTCAGCAAAAGCACTGCTTAATATGTGAGTAAAATATTATAGTATACTTGACACTTTCCAAATGCCATCATCTACACGCATTTGGATTTCTACATAAAAAGTTGTAAACATTTGCATTTTTTGCTGTGGTCATTTGGGCTAGACATGGATTTAGAAGTCAAAATCAATTTTGCAGACCCATAAATGCCATCAATCATCACTTCTCAGCATAATTTTGTAGGCAGTCAAAGCCTCCCTGGCTAGATCCCTTGATTCCTGTAAAGGTCTGGTGTCGACAGATAGTTCTTCCAAAACAGGGAATCCTTTCTCTCTAATCATCATGGGTATGTAAAAATCAGCTAGGAGAAAAAATAATGAAATTACAGGATAAGTTAAGCTCATTTTAAAGCGTCAAATACTAGGTTCAGTTGTCATCTCTGTTGTTTCATACTGCTTATATGCTTTGTATGTGCCAGAATCCTATTAAACAAAATGTGATCTACTTCTGAAATGCTAAACTCTGATGAAGCTGTTTGACAGACACTTCCATGATGGTATAATAAAATAAACTAATTAAGGAGTTACTATTTACTCAATTGGAAATTAACACGAATGATTGTTTTTAATATTATTTTTTATTTATTTATCATTAATTTTATTTACTTCTCAGGTGGGGAATGACTATGTTTTTTTAAGTATTTTTTTTAAATTCTAGTAAAATTATTACATTTTACACAGTCTCTTATAATATTTATATTGAACGAGAAATTTATAATTGATTTTGTTCTTAACAAGTGACATCTTTAACACAATATAAATGAAAAAAAAAAACTTTTGTATAGATCAAGAAGTTGGTTACCAAGTAATTCCAACTGAGTTAACTTTGGTGCGTACACTACTTCATTTATATTTCTTACGCTAAAACGGTTAGAAAAATGTTTTTCTTGTGATTATATTTACCATTTTCTATTATCACAAATACAAGTCTGAAATTTCAGGTCAAAGCATAGAACTACACACATATCATATACATAATAATTATATTTCAGTCAAACATATTGAATTAAAACATATTGCATTAGCATTTATATCAACACCAGGAGGAGGGATGAACTCTTACCAAATAGATCACTGGCATTAAATGATGTAAGCAATGGATATAGTAAATTCAATTTATATTGTACAGACGATTTTACTATTACTGAAGGACTGATGTTTTGGTTGATAAAATCATAACTGTTACAGTTCCTGCTAAATGACATCAGTTTCTAAGAACAAATTTTTCATTATGACGTCAAAATTTTTTTGAGATAAGTTACCATCTCCCAACCAAAACATCAGTCCCACAATAATAGAGAAAGGGTCAATCTGTGGAACTACAATTGACAACTCCTTCTGGAACTACTTTCACCATAATGGAAAGTTTTTCCTGGAATTTCTGTAAAATTGAAGTTCCATACCTATTATACAAACAATACTGATCCCATTATACAAAAGATGTGATATCATGGTTAAGCACTTGGCTTGTAATGTAGAATATCTTGGTTCTATTCAATGATTATGACTACCTCCTGCATCAGTATCATGATATGACTGAAAACTTGTCAAAATCAATGAAAAACTTTGTCAAGGTACCTTCACAGTAATACCACAACACCAAGCAATTTTCAGGTCAAATAAAAGATCAAATTAATGTTTTAATGATTTGTTCTTATCACTTAAACATATTTAATTCATTCTAAAAAACAGTGATTATAATATAATCTCACATATAAACATGTATAAATAAGATAAATAAGTAGGCTTACGTTTGACTTTGATGAGATTGCATAATGCCCATGTGGCCCAAAGCTGGGCTTCTGGAACATCATAAACTTGGAGCAGCTTTATTATGGTAAGTAGGGATCTGAATTTAAAAAACAATGAAAGATACAAATATGATAATTTTTCATATTCAACAATAAAAACTGAATAAACACACCAATAAAGTTGACACGTATTGACACAAATTTCCAATATGTACAAAGTGTCTTGATAAATATTCAATGATTATATGATACTGAATGATACGCCCTGGCAATTGATATTTCTAATCAGTATGTACATAGTATCTATGTTTATCTACTTATCAGAATACAAAATAAAGCTATACAATACCTGTACTTTATCTTGAGTGATACACTGACATCCCAGGTAATGACCACTTCATATACCATAGAGAGGACTTGGGGTCTTGAAAATGACTCGACCACCCAAGTTTCCGGTCCATCTATCGCTAAGTGAGACAGAATTCCAGCAATGTGGTAACTAACATCAGTGTTTTTCTCACCTGGCTGCAAATGCTTCCTGTAAGCAAGAAGGCAAAGGGCTTTTAATGGATCCAATGTCCTAGCCTGATCTTTTATTAATAGTTGGATGGATAAACATAAACTGCAGATACTTTTTGTGCATGAAAACATAACAGTGTAGAAACAAACTTTACCATTGTAGAAAATTTTATATTGATTTACACTACAGTGACCAAAATGGCTTGAATTGTGATTAATAATTTATTTACAAACTTGATTTTTTAATCACTAGACTACGATCAACAGGAAACAAATGATCAAAATGCAAATAATAAAAATTTCTCTTTCTTTAATGTTATATATATTACAGTGGTTTTCAAAATCATCTGCTTATTTTGATTTGAAATTAGCTGGTCTACATATATATACTTAACGCATGTTTTGCTCTTTATGCTGTGAAATATCGCTATGTCATAAATTAATTTATGGCATAGGTGACGTCATAGCATGGAAAAGAATTGTGTCAAGCCGGTGTTTGATGAAATAAACACCTTTAAACTGAGTGTAAACATGTGATAAAAAGAATCCGAAATGAATTTTCATTTCATACGGTATTCATGAAACTCATTGTGTGTTTTATATATAAAACAAACAACTTGTTTGATAAATACTGTATGAAATGAAAATTTCATTTATGATCATTCATATATATATATATATATATATATATATATATATATATATATATATATATATATATATATATATATATATATATATAAATATATATATATATATATATATATATATATATATGAAGAAAATTCCAGTTGAATCATGTTTTAAGTTTACATTCAGGGAGATATTGATGACAATACTTGTTAGTATCAGCATGTAATCAATTAAAGTAGTCCAAAAAATTTAGCAGTTGAGGAACAACAACAGCAAAATTTTTACGTTTTTCAATGCAAGAGGTCATGCTGTCATTTCTCTCCCAGATAAAGTATGTCCAATTATTAGATGAAAGCTTACAGAACAAATGAGTATAAATTTCCCTGCTTTAACCAACATCAATTATCATAAGTATATAAATCATTACTTGAACAAATCTACTTCTCATGTCCTTAAAGATTGAGACTTGTTCAAAAATGTTCTTAGGAAGTAAGAGTAAGACCTGTTTTGTTCAGATATTAAACATCACAAATGTACTTAAATAATATACTTACATGAAAAAGGAGACAAATTCATGTGTCATGAGAAGGGGGTGCAACTCTACTACCTCAGAAATGTTAGCCTGATTAGGGGAGAAAGATAAAGTTAACAATAGAGAAGTAAGAGAAAGAGAAAATAAACATTATTTCTTATATAAAATACTTCAAAACCTATATATATATATATATATATATATATAACTAATAAAGATAGTCTATTGTATATAAAGCCTTAAATTGAAATAATACAAGTTATTAATGACTATTTATTTATAAAATACAACTAGTACTGTCTTAAGAGGACAAATATCCCTCATGCCAGCAACGTTATACCAGAACAAATTTGTTTATGGACTCGCAGTGACCTTGGAGGTATGACATTGGGTGAAAGTTCTGTCACACCTGTTTATCATGGGTACATGTAACAATTGGGTAACATTCTCTTTGTGAAGTATCACGAGTCAAAGATGAAAGGCCACTGAATTACAATGATCCATGAAAGCTTTTGATGCAATAAAGGGTTGTGACCTTAATCTATGTTCTTTGACCATGACAACAGGCCTGGGTGCCATAAAATGAGAAATATTCTTAAGTCAATTATTTCATTTTAATTTATTCCATTATCAAACATTCAAATAAATTGTCATGCAGAATGGTTTAATTCTATTTAAAGATAGAATAAAACTCAATATAATCCAAATCCCAGTCATTAATTCATTGTTGAACAGAGGAATTTGAAATTATGACTTGAGTTTTTTCTCAGTTTATGGCGCTGGACCCTTATCCCCCTTGGGCAATGAGTTTCTTATGTGCCTGGTATCAAGACTCCAAGAAAAAAGATCAATTAAGTTCCAGTCTCGAAACCAATAGAAAGCTAAATTCATGATCAGACAATGATCCATATAAGCCAACTGCAACAATAACTTAAACAAGGTATGTATTTGTTGGTAGAGATGTGTACAAAATTTTAAATCAATATCTCAAAGAAAGTGTAAAATACAAATTCAGAAAACTAAACTTCAGGCAAAGAACCATAACTCTGGTATAAGTAAATCAACCAAGACAAAATTCAAAATTCTGTTTTTAGTTGTTGGTTATAATGATGTGTACCAAGTTTTAACCCAGTATCTCGAAAGATGTGTGAAAAAAGTTCAGAAACCTTGTGTGTCTACAGACAGAGAACCCGAATCCAGTACACGACTGTCTCAAGTCTGTACGAAAACTGCACTACTAATGATTTTATGATGTCCTTTTGTGTGCTTATTCTTCTTTATTTACATGTCTGTGGGGACTTTTCTCATATATACAACTGATTCAGATGTCTTCTTTCCTTTCATTCATGTATATTTTTGAGCATAAAATAATGTTTTTAAAAATTCTCATATAAAAATAACAGAAATTAACCAAACCCAATATTTCTGGTCATATGACAGAGGAATTGAAAGTTCACATTTTACATTCTTGTAGGATTCTTAAAAACGTAAGGTCTCACCAAAACACTGTACCAAAGTTCATTAGAAAGAGGGATAATGACTGAATGCATTTGAGGGTATGAACTCTGCTCTCGATGACTTGAAGATTCATTACAATGAAAAAAATAAAAACAGATTTTAAAGAAAATACAATATGAGTCTTACCATAACTCCTGTCATTTTCCTCAGAATCTCTTGCTGATTTCCAAATTTCTAAATGAAAGAAAAAAAAGAAACAAATAAAGAAATTGAACTTGAACCACAAAATTGCTACATATTTTACCGGTACTGGAGTCCTTTGTGACAGTGAAAAATTACTTGTTCACAGAAACTTTGCAATTAACACTGACTATTTAAAATTCTTAATATATGCAAGTATTTTGTCATCATTATATCTTATATAATATAAAAAAATCAAAAATTTTATTTTAAATTTCATGCACTTTAGTACTGTTACAGATTATATGCAAATAGATCTTTATAACACAAATAAATAAAAAAATTGCTTCTGTCTCTTTGGGATTTATGCTAGTGTTTGAATAATTTCATCTATTTTTGGGCAACAGTACCAACTGTTGTTGTCTTGACCTGTTGCCAAGAAGACTTGCTTCTTAATGTGCCAGGAATCTTGGAAAGACCAAACATGGGTTTCCAATTACTAACAGAAATTAATGATGACTTCGTCATATCAGATTAGGTATTTTTAAGTACCTCTGTACATCCAAAGAAAAGTTGCATGGCTTTGGGGTTCTTCAGGATGAGGTGACAATTCTCTTGCATTTCATCTGCAATTTACAAGAAATTACTTTGAAACAGAGTTTTATTTTCATTGACTCTGCAAAAGAAGCCATATTGAGAAAGTTTTATGATACTATAATATTCCACATTATTGTTTTTGCTTCAATTTTACTAAAACAGGGTATGCATACACGCCACCTCAGATCTGATTAAAACATATCTTTATTCCGCTTTTCTATTTGTCCCACTGGGGATAAAGATTTTGCAAAACCCCGGAAGGAGTCATGTTCTAGTGAACTCTGATTTTCAGCCAAGAAATTTCCAAGAATAAAAATTTGTATGTCTCACTTCAGTGTAAGCATGACATATACAAGGTAGTTTTTGAACAGTGTTACATAATGCGTCACTTGCATGTTCTAACCAATCAATGATTGGCTAAGGGAAATAACGATTTCGGTGAGCAAAACGTCATACGAGATCACCAGCACATGACCCCTTATGAGGTTTCACCAGATCTTTATCCGCAATGAGACAAATGTCTAAGAGAAGCAGAATAAAGATATGGTTTTAATCAAATTGACACTACCTCCAACCATCCAGAAATTCTCCAAGGGAGGTGTACTTGGTCATATATCTTTCAGAAAAGCACTTAAATGTAGTCAATCTACAAACTAATTACTTTGAATTTTTGTTAATTTCCTTCTGGGTAACTATATCAGTTTTGCTAATATTTCATTAATGACCTAGAACATAAAGTCATATAGCTCAGGATGTCTCATTGTTGAGTCCCTAACAAAATTTATATTCTGCTTTTTTTTAAACTGGTGTAAAAATTTGGAAAAGATTTAACCAAAATAAATATTGACCAAAACTGTATAATACAATCAAGTATTTTACTGCACTTTTGTGTTTAATAATACTATTAAATAAGAAAATAAGTTGACAAGAGATATCACACTTGGACAGTAATTTGTCTGTTCATCCCTAACTATGATCATGGCATATTACAATAATACTACATAATGTATACTCTGACCTGTTAGGTTTCATGAACAGCCCCAGGCTCTGATTAGGAGATCATAATCATTGGCATATTACAATAATACTACATAATGTATACTCTGACCTGTTAGGTTTCATAAGCAGATCCAGGCCCTGATTAGGATATCATAATCATTGGCATATTACAATAATACTACATAATGTATACTCTGACCTGTTAGGCTCCATAAACAGCTCCATGCCCTGATTAGGATACTGTCAGCCTGATCAGGTAGATTAAGCATCATTGTCTTCTCGATAACATCATACAAATGCTGAAATATAGACACCTTCAAGTATAAGTATTATAAATTTTGTTGGGTAACATTGTGTCATGATTTTCTCTTTTGTGTGAAGTTGGTATCTGAATTTTTAACTCCAGCCACACCGTTCGCATGTTCATTGTAGATATCACCCAGTACCAGAAAATGATATCATAAGCTTCTAGAAGAAAATACTTTTTAAATACATGTTAAGTTACCCTGGAATCAAAACTGTACTTTTTCTAAACAATAGATCTAAGTAGACTTTGTATCACTCTCCTGAACACAATTTGTTCATTAACAAACAATTGACTGCTTGAGAAAATTTGCAGATACATATCTAGCCTTCCTTACTGTGATTTTGACAACTGACAATGGACTGTAAACATGCTTCTGTAAACTGAGTAAATCAAAACAAAGACAGGATAATATGTGAAAATAAATAAATCAGAATCCATTTTCCCCCCCAAACTTTTCTTAAATGTCTTAGTTAACACATTAAATATTGCAAAATATTTTAAAGATTGTCTTGGTGTGAAATGAATTGAAAAAAATTGCCTCCATTGGGGTTTGAATAGCTACCCTTCGGTATGCCAGAACTGGCCTACGGTATATCACAAAAATCATAAAAAAATCATAAAAAAATCAAAACATGAAATAGATATTAGTTTCTTGTTAAAGTTTGCAAATAAATGCTTTATTGCTTCTCTATATGGCACAAATAAAGAAAATAACACAAAAATGTGTGGAAATAACAAAGTCAGATAAGAGACCAAAACTTTAATGTTTTATTGGAATCTAACACAAAAACACTTTTAAGACATCCTTCTAGATCACTGATTATTGATTACTTTATTGAAGAGGAAGTTCGGTATCCTCTGAAGCCTATTTCGCTCTACCCTGGATAAACTCCTTGATATACTAGTATTTGGCCGAAAAACACTGACAATTATAGGGGACCTTGAGAACTCCATACCTACAAAGTTTCATCACAATCTTTTCTTTAGTTATGAAGGAGAAGTGGATCAAAGCTAATTATTATATAGTTACCCTTTATCTTTTTTGGAAAAAAAAAAATGCAAATAACCATGAAAATTATTTTTGTATTCCTATTCTTCATAGCTATATATCAGTAAAATACAGAAAATCAATGCATTAGCAACATACAAGTAGAAAACCTAAGAAATTACATGAAAAATAGCAAAAACAACAAGGTCCAAAAAGATGTCAAAAACACATCAAGAATTCTTTTTCCCATTTGAAAAAAATTAACAAACTTGAATCTTAAATCCATCTAGAATGTTCAGAATTACTAGCTTTTAAATCCATGCATCCCTTCTGAAGAAGATTTTTTGTCTATAGTGGCACCACCTATTAACAGATCTATACAAAAATCACAATCTTTACTGAGGACCACAAGTACATCAAGTTTGATCAAAGTCTGCTAGATGGTTTAGAAGGACAAGCCAAAAATCTTAAAGATTAAGACAGACAGGCAGATGGATGGACTTAAGGACACCAGACAATATGTGATCATTATCAGAACAATAAAGATTCGAAGAAGTCCTCCAAAGGGAAGTCCGGTACATAAAAAGTAAAGGAACACAAACACTCTGTATTGCAAATTTTCGGCCTCACAACCTTTATCAAGCAATTTTTCAGATGTCATCTGAAAAATTGCTTGATAAAGGTCGTGAGGCCAAAAAAATTGCTTGATAAAGGTTGTGAGGCTGAAAATTTGCAATACAGAGTGTTTGTGTTCCTTTACTTATTATCAGAACAGACCATTTGAGCTTTCAGCTCAGGGTGAGCTAGAAATGTCAAACATTTCAATATATACATGTATACTAACGGAAAAAAGAAACTGTATAGTTTAGTAATTTCATTGATAGATTCATATACACAAATATGATGTTGCATTATGTTTATCACTACTTAATAAAAGGCATAGTGTTTCAATTCAAACATTAAATCACAGATTATATCCATTATGGTTGATACGAAAAGCCACTGAAAGCAATGGGGTGCAAAAAAGTTTCACAAGTTTAATAGCACGTATAGTACAGTCTAGATGTTTTGGAGAAACTGCACAAAACACACTGGAAAAAACACTCCTTGCCACATTGCTTTAAGACACTCTATCTTCCAGCATTCAAATAGCACCAAACAATAATTTTCAATCATGCTAGGCATCTCTCAGTTCAAATTTTATCCCAAAAACCAATGTTTTATCTGTTTCAAAACATTGAATACTGGCAATGAATGCAAGAAATTCTAATCGAATGGTGACCTAAACTATATACAATGTTTGTGATCCTAAACTAGAAATTCGGATATCTCGAACTACGGATATCTCGAAGTATTTTCCATGGTCCCTCCGACTTCGAGATATCGAGGTTTGACTGTATATCAACGATATATCAAAAAATAAAAAATATTAATAGGTTTGTCATATAATATTAATTATATATCAAAAGACAAATATTAATAGATTCGTTATATGTCAACTATATATCAAAAGACAATTATTAATTGATTCATTATATGTCAACGATATATCAAAATACAAATATTAATATGTTCATAACATATTAAAGAGAAATATATACTGAGTCAAAGACAAACAGATTCATTATATCGAATTAATAGACAGATACATTAGTATGACAAACAGTGTGATAATTGTAATTATCATGACCATTGCTTCAGGAATAAATGATCATATGATTTCATGTTTATGATATTGCCCTGAGGGTATTAGTTGAATTTTGTTTATATTGTTAATAGCGAAAATTGAAACAAAGGTTACAAATAAAATCTATCTAATACACTTGCCTTCAGTACTCCCAGCTTGACAGCTATTTGTTTCTCTTTATAGTC
This sequence comes from Pteria penguin, assembly GCA_035048485.1. Lineage (NCBI taxonomy): Eukaryota > Metazoa > Mollusca > Bivalvia > Pterioida > Pteriidae > Pteria > Pteria penguin. The sequence goes on along the minus strand of CM068580.1, from coordinate 49,687,808 downwards.
ATATCTACATATATTATGTAGGAGGCGCATAACAATTTTATTGATGAATGTCCCATCCACATCAATTTTCTGAAGCCTCATCAGTAAGTATTTGATCAACCTCTCCAACAAAGAGCAACATATCTGCCAGATGTAAAAAAACAAATAATATATATCATTATATACACAATGTATTACATAACTATAAAAAATATTACCTTCATTTAAGGAATGATTGTCTTTTTTCTAGGTTCATGGGGAATGAACTTGGGTGAGAAACAAACAAATCATGTGAACGGCAAAGCGGTTCTCGAATGATTTGTTTGTTTCTCACCCAAGTTCATTCTCCATGAACCTAGAAAAAAAGACAGTCATTCCTTATATTTACAATGCATTTTAAAAGGTTCTTTTTTGAAATCAGAATATCAAATTCCCCGTTATCAAACTGGCAAGGACCGAATTTTTCCCGAAGTGGAAAAGTACTTCCACCACACAATATAGTGTGTGTCTAGAATGCTAAAAAATACTCTATCTGTACAGGTAATTTCTTTAATTGCTCAAAATTAACAGTTTCATTCAAGTAAAAAACAATGATAGAACATCGGCCTTGAACTTGAGTAAGCCCCGCCTCTTTTTATATTACTACGCATGTGATTCGCCATACGCCGGGTACTACTTCCACGACCCAAGTTCATGGGCTGATGAACCGAGTCTGTTTAGCATGGTTTATTGAAGGAATTAGACTAGCATTGTAAATATTAACTAATGGTTTGAAACTTTAGCAAAATTACACTATTCGATAATAATGTCTTATAATGAGTTATACCTTCTAAAATGCACTGTGCCATAAACTTAAACACAAAGCGTTACACACATATTCCCTTCCCTTTTCTATTCAGGAAATTTACATCTGAGTTGGCTAAAGCAAAACACTGGACCTCAAGGTAACTTATCAAATTCTATAAGTCTACCAGAATCAACAGCAAAATTGAACTAAACAAAGGTACATATTATGGATAATAGTGAGTTGGTATTCAATCTGCTCCTTAACCAAGTTTTCTGATTTCTAATATTAAGTAAGAAGAGAATGTACTCTTTCTTGGGAAATGCCAACTGTACTGGCTATATATCTTTCTGTAACTCGCATATTGGCCCTAACAATATCATGGACTTTATTGACCATTTCTGGGGTTGCAACAGTGACAGGCCTTCCAGGACGGAGTCATACTCAAGGCTCTTCCTGCCACATTTAAATTCCGCCATCCATCTTTTTACTGTAGAATATGAAGGGACATCTTTCCCTAGTGTTGCTACCATATCAGTATAGATATCCTTAGATGCTAAACTTTTCTTATGCAAATATTGGATCACTTTCCTTTCACCGATTTTGTCCATTTTGCAAAAGTCACTTGCCTTGTTTACTTTAGAGTGTTACCTCAGGAACCTGGGACCTCTCAGCCCTTGGCAAATATGCTGAGGACTAAGCTACAACAATGGAACTGGAACATGGGACCTCTCAGCTCCAGGCCAAACATGCTAGGGACTGAGCTACAACTTTTCTTATTACAAATGAAAAATTGTCAAATATATACATGTGGAAATTAAAGTGTTTATCAATATTTAGTAACATACATGTACATGTATCAATTAACAAATTAAAGGCAAACAGTGAATTCTTTCTGTTCTTTCTTATAAAAGTCTATAGGGGAACATTAGAATTCTTTGTTTTTGACACATACACTACGGAGATTGCAGATTGTCCAATTCTCCGTGTATCCAAGTCATTCTCAAAATTTTCTCACTATTTCTCAATTGCAAGAAGCAATCTGATTAAATGCATATCCTTTTGATTACATTTTCCTCAAACCCGTCTCGAACAAAATCGTCTAACGTTATTTTTTTCTGTTTGCTTTTTTGTTATTTTATAATACTTGACTTTATATCCTTATCTGATTTTACGCAAGATCGCAAATATTACCCGAGGCAATAATAAGTGTACAGCATTTAAAGTAAAATAGTTATCTCTGATTGTCATATTTGTAGATAGCTGCAAGTCGTGGCCCTATTGCCTATCATTCATATATGATCACTACTTGCGCTAAATTTGTAGATAGTTGGGTCACCGCGGATTGTCACAATGCTGCGGTGATTCACCACTGTTGTCGCTGTGATTTCCGGTGATTCTGTGTTAACGATAGGTCAGTTAAAGAGCAAAGATCGCGGCGATTGGTGGCCAAGACTTAAAAAACATTGCAGCAATGATATAATAACCGGACAATAGCCATTCTCTGTAGTGTATTGTACTTTATTACTCTATCTCGTGAAAGGCACCTCATCTATAATGGTGACCTAAACTATATCAAGGTTTGTCATTCCACTCTCAAAAGTCTATTAATGTTTGTTATGCATACTCACTGCATCACTAGGTATTGACAATACAGTCAGAGATGCGAGACAGAATTTGTTTACCTGCGGAAAATAAAAAGAAATATAAGCAATATAATATCATTCTTATACCAAACACTATTATATAATGACGGAATTTAATATGGAACCTATTGTTACTAATTCTCATAATCTTTTGTTCAACATACATGTTTGTTTTGTCATTTTCAAACTACATGTACTTTCTTAAGAATGACATTAACATAATAATAAATTATATAATAAAATTTATTACAGTTAGTGCACATATTAAAATCAATTTTTTTTCATATAATGTTGTGTTTCATTAAAATTGAAGTTTTTTTTGTTTGCTCACCTGAGCTAAAGGCTCAAGTAAGCTTTTGTCAGAGCATGCTATCCATTATTTGTACATCTGTTGTCATCCATAAAATTTTCACATTTTACAACTTCTTTTCTAGAGTCACTGAATGGAATTTGACAAGTCACATTGTGGATGAAGTATTCAAGCTACCCTAAATGTATTTTTTTGTTATATCCATCAAGGGCTGATTGATATAAACCTCAGATGGTACCCTCCTTTGACAAACTTTCTCTTAAGAACTGCTGTATAGATCACCCAAAGGAAGTGCATCATAGTGATCTAGAAAGTCTCTAAAGAAGTGTTGTTGATTTTGGTACACTCTGAAATAAAAGTTTTGTCTTTTTTTGACTTTTGCCTTTTTTTGACATCTTTTTTTTGGACCTTGTCATTTTTGCCTTTTTCAGGTAAGTGTTTAGATTGTCTTTCTGTAGGATGCTTATTATAAATTGACTTTGTGTATTCTATCTGATTTTATTGTGATAAATGAACACAAAAATAAGTTTAAAGAGTTTCTGCCATTTTTCTAAGATTAAAAAAAGGGGAGGGGACATACTATATCTACTAGTTTGTAGTAATAAGCTATGATGAACATCTCCTTTAGAAATAAATGCAAGATTTTTATGGAATTTAGTAGTTATAAAGTACTCAAGGCCCCCTACAGGTGTTTTTGTTTTTAGGCCAGATCCTTCAAGGGATGGATCCAGGGTGGGGCAATACACTCCAAAGAGAATATTAATCCTCCTTTGACAAACTTCTTTCTCATACAGGGTGTGTAGATAATCAAAGTGAAAGCATCAGAGTGATCTACAAGGTTACTGCTGTTTTTGGTACCATTTTGAAATCTTTTTGAACGCTATGGTCAAACAACTTAATTCACTTTTAAAATAATACAAAGCCACAGTATCAGTTTTTCATTTTGTCTCATGCCTGATAGATTAAGTATTGTGTTTGGATTTTCATACATACTGATTCAGAGTGCGACCTTTCAAGATTCACTAGGATGGTCTGCAGGCTTTGTTCCCGAAGGACTTGGTCTAATTTTCCCATACTATTAGCTGTGTGGAGAATAGTGTATACCAGAGGCCTAAAAATACCACAAATTGCATGAATACACTGTTTAATCAATGAATAATAACATAGATTTCACTAATTACTCATTATTATTTCATTTGATGAATTGTTATATAATGTTATTAACTGGTAGTTTTTGTATTGGCTTTGTTATTGGTTCGAGGGTAGCTGTATGGGCCCAAGGCCGAAAGCCAAAGGCCAATACAGCTATCCCTAGAGTCAATAACAAGGCCAATACAAAAACTTCCAGTTAATGACAATTTTATTAAATGATTCTTAGAATATTTGTATGGACCTCTTTCAGATAAGAAATAATAAAACTGATTTTAATTTCAAAATGAACTATTTTGGTAAATATTTCCTAAAATCTGTCAGCCAATTCCGTAAATACATATCTATAATTATTACCATTTTCAATGTTGGATTTAATGATAAATGTATCTGTGGTAGTTTGAAGTGAAAATTTAGTGTGATTTTTCGAGATTCTTGACAACCTTTAGACACAGAACGTGACGTCATCAAAATCTTGAATTGGCCATAGGGCTAATACAGAAATTTTCTGTATTGGCCTGTTGTATCACATTCTTCCGATTCATATTGTTCAGGCCGTTTTTAATGTATTAAGGTCAATATCTTTGTTCAATAAACCCTTCTAATTTAACAAATGAAAATATTTTGTTTTGGTAAAATAAACATAAAACAAAGTCATTTTTACTGATAATCAAGTCAAATTTTAAGACATTAAGATTTAAGGTGTCATTATCCAGAGTTGTGCAACCATACCATGTTTTATTATAGATTTTATCTTCCCAAATTTCATTAAAATAAGTTTTTATTTCGATTTGTTTCCTATGTTTTATGCTGCTACCATAGTAAATGAAACCAACAACATGAACATATGTGTAACAGCTGATTTAATCAGATCATACCTGCTGCCAAACAGACACATGTTCACATTTCTACCCCCACCCCACCCACTTTTCACATATACACATGTTTCATTCATAGCTCTAAAATATGATTTGATTAAACCAGAGTTTATAGATTACATTTATAGTTAAAATTAATATCCAACAAGGTCAAGGTCAGAAAATATTTCCCATCGGTCAGGAGGAAGAACTCACTGATGTCTACAAACCAACCAAGTTTGACATAGCTATTATTAATGGTATGCAAGAAATCAAGCTAATTGCAAATTGTTAACAATGGACAGACAGACAGACTCCGCCAATTTATAGATGAATTGCATTGCAATCCGGTCAAAAATGTTGGAATTGAGTTCAAAAACAGAGTTCATTTACAATAATATCTTCACTACACAGAGTTCATTTACAATAATATCTTCACTATGTGTACGATGTTTGTTAAACAGTTTTATTTGAGTTAGAGGTGGTGAAGCCTATTTGGTAATGACTGTTGGCAAAAAGGTCCCAAGTGTCAGTCTCACCAGCCAGCAGCACCAGCCAGTCGTCTGTGTCCTGACATTTGGATGACATATCGAAAATCGAGGACCCCTGTCATGGTAGACATTGCCACAATGTACAAGATCCCACACCGCTTCAGATGGGTCCCTTGCATAGATCTCACTTCCTATGTAATGCATCAGGCATATGCCTTCACCATTTCAAACAATTTCGACTTATTAATGTAAAAAAAAATGGACTAAATGGAAATGAGCAAAAGTAATTGAAAAAAATGATTTATAGAATTACCATGCAGATCTGACGTCATTTGCCTGTTGCAGATAAGAAAGGACTTCCTGTAGAAAGAAACATACATGTATAATTATCGAATATTTACTAGTTCATCTAGAATGGGTCATTTGTTACACATGTAGCAAAGTAATGCATTCATTCCAGTCAATAAAGCACATATTTTTCATGTGTACTTAGTCATCAGTTAAAATAATCCAAACATCTTAAACTTGGTAAAGTTACTCAAGCAGTGAGCATGCCAACTATACAGTCATGTTTTTGTCCTAAAGGGCACCAAAAGTGCAAATTTGGAAAAAAGCATTTGATTGTATGCGTTGGATAATGCAAATTTGATCATGTAGTAAATGTACATTATTTACAACTAGCTAATCCAACTTATTAAGTGAGTCACTCATGCAGAAATGGCAAATGTAACTGAAATCTATGAAACATCTTCCATGCCAAGACTATGGTGCGAAGTTTTTCCATGTGGCATTTATGCTTTGTATAAATCTGAGCTAATCCAAACTTTTTAAGCAAACGATTCTGCGAACATGAACGCAGACAAAACTTACATACTTTAGAGTTGTCTTTGAGTCTAATAATCATTAAGATTCAGTTTTACTATTTTAATACTTACCATAACAAAGATACTAGAATACCTTAGATTTGGACTAGGCTTATAATGAAACTGAACGGTTTCGCCTCTCGTCTATGTCAAACAAGAGTTCGTTTCGCATCACCATAACTTGGCATAAGACTATTTCACTTACATGATATAGTATCATTTCAGTGCATCTTTGTCAAACTCAGGTGTTCAATCTATGGTAAAACATGAGGAATTTTATCGCTTTTGGTTTAATGTCACTCAATGACTATTTCACTTACATGGTGATTATATCTACTCAATGCAATGCACAGACCTATGCCACTTTTTTAGAATCTTGGTCTAAAGTGAAACAGGATCTATATCTTTACTGTCTAATCCAAATGACAGAACACCAAGCAGCTACCGACAGGACATGGCACCAGGACTGACAACGTCTTAGTCACAAGTCAGGCAGAATACCAACCAAGTTATGCCCATTCAGGTAGATGGGAAGGTATGAACATATACTTGAAATACAACACATTTTTCAGAATTTATACATGTACATGTAGCAGTGAGTACTGTTCTATATTAAGTATAATAAAATACTATACCATTATAACTTCCATCCCTTTATTGAACTCTCTATTCTGTACTGCCCACCTTATATGGTCTAAGACATGGACCATCACTGTTGGCCTTGTATAATAACATTTGGCAGCAGTAACAAGCTGGTCTTCTGTCTCTTTTCCTGGTAGCTGATTGAAAAATAAATATTTTGATTATCTCTCTTTAAATCAATGGGGGTTTTTTTGTTTTGTTATCACTTTAGGTTACTCCAAGAATATTGCACAGATAGGATGTCAGCATCTGCCATGTACATTATTTCATAATTTTGACTTATCCTACAAACCCAGCAAAAGCAGCAAGTTACCTTTTACCTGCCAATGTATACTGTGACACAGCTTATACCATAACAGGGGGCCTAGGTTTATACCGTGACATGAGGCCTCGGTTCCTACTGTGACATGAGGCCTCGGTTTATACCGTGATATGGGACCGCAGTTTATACTGCGACATGGGGCCTCGGTTTATACCGTGATATGGGGCCTCGGTTTATACGGTCTCATCCGAAGGACAGATAAGAAGCAGAAGATGATAAATCATCTTAGGAGAGTCTGCGCAAACAGCCAGAACTGAAGCTCTGTCCTCTGATTTGAGGTCTGGACCAACTTGCCCAAATAACTTAATGTTCAGTACAATAACTTACTGTTAAGTACAATAACTTAATGTTAAGTACAATAACTTAATGTTGAGTCTGATTTGAGATCTGGACCAACTTGCCCCAATAACTTAATGTTATTATTATAAGTACAATAACTTAATGTTAAGCCTGATTTGAGGTCTGGACAAATCTGTCCCAATAACTTAATGTTAAGTACAGTAACTTGATGCTTAGTGCAATAACTTGATGTTAAGCACAATATATTAATGTTAAGTACAAAAATGTGATGTTAAATACAATAACTTTATGTTAAGTGAAATAACTTGATGTTAAGTAGAATAACTTGATGTTAAGTATAATGTTAAGTACAATAACTTAATATTAAGTACAATAACTTTATCTTAAGTACAATAACTTAGTATTAAGAAAAATAGATTAATGTTAAGTACAATGACATGATGTTAAGTACAATATGTTTATGTTAAACACAATTACTTAATGTTAAGTACAAAAACTTGATGTTAAGTGCAATAACTTGATGTTAAGTAGAATAACTTGATGTGCAATAACTTGATGTTAAGTAGAATAACTTGATGTTAAGTACAATGTTAAGTACAATAAATTAATGTTAATTACAACAACTTAATGTAAGTACAATAAGATATAACTTTTGCAAACTTTATGAAAAAATATTATCTCTTGAAACATTCACATATACAATGTAAATTATTACACCAAGTGGATAGCGTTAACATCTATATTGTATTATTGCTATCATTTATGAACACTAAATTCAGATTTGGTTAGCTTTATCACATGAAATTTATTCTTAAAACATAACTATCATAAATATAAAATAAAAAAGAGGAGTTACTGGCTCAGTTATGTGGCAAAAGTCATATAACATCTATATAAAAAGAGACAACAGCTAAGTAGAATTTTCTCTTGCATGAAAATCTATTTGGTTCTCTCTGACATCATAAATAATAGGTACACCAAATCTAATATGATCCAACATGGCAAAATATGTCTTTTAGATTGTTCATAGGATAAGCAAGACAGATGCACAAATAGACCAATAAAATAAATATACAGAGGGATGAACACATGGCAGCATAATTTTATTGTCTGCAACAAATTGCATCACAGAATAATAGTTGTTAAATAGTTGCAACATGACTGATTCATCATCCCTATTCAGAAGGTTGTAGAATTTAAAAGCATCATCTGAAATTCCAATTATTTTCAAAACATAATAATACAAATTCTCATGTCGTTTTTCACTTCATCATGTTAATTAAGGTCAGGCTTTATTTCGCTTGTGAAAAGAGCATTTCTTTTTTTTTCATTATATATGTACATCCCTTTAGAAAATATTATTTCTATAACATATAAAACTTTTTTCTAAAAGTTTTAAAGACGAAGGCAAAATTACAAAACTTTTCAAGCTTTTACAAATCACGTACCTTAACATTTAAACTACATGTATGTACAGGGAATGTCACCTTGATATTTATAGCAATATATCCCAAAAGTCACATAAAAAAAAAAGAAACTTACAGTACTTTTGCAGAAAATTAAAAATTTACCTTCTGAACATTCAAAAGATGGTAAGGAAAGCTACAATTCAACAGTTCCAAATTCATTACCCTGCTTCCCATCAGACCAAGATACTCAAATTTCCTGATAAACATTAAAGGACATCTGCAACATAAACAATAGATTCAAAGATAACTGATCCTCAAAGTCATAATCAGGCTATTGTCACTTTACCCGGACATTGAGAAAAGTTGGTAACAGTGATTTTGCACTTTTTATATAAAAATACTACCCTACCTTTTCAATGTGGAAATGACAAAGAAATTTTCTAATATTTGAAAAATTCTTATTAACTGCAGTGGTAAAAAAGACTGACATGTCATGTTAAAGATCTAAAGTTATTTTAGAAGGCAATGGTATAAAACACAAGTACAAGGTACAGATTAAGCGATAAAGTCTATACTTGATTCAGAATGTATGTACCAGTGTAGGTATTATCAACGACAAATATATCAAAACTATTGAAAGTCAAGATTCTTGTTTATATACCTTCTTTTATATACTTCTTCACTTTCCCTTGGTAGTTTTAACAAACATTCTGCAAGTGTAGTGTTTGCAAGTTCGAGGGACACTAAATTTTGAAGTTCATTCAGTATCCAAGTCAAAAATTCTCCTGATCTTGCAAGTGCTTCTTCCTCTACCTGACGAGTTAAGTCCACATAGCTTAGAGAGAAATTGCTAGACAAATCAAGGTGTCTGTTAAATAAAAAAATAATAACATACATACAGAATACTAGATTAATTGTTTCATTATAATTTACGCATTATAATCTGAATAAATTGAATATTATTTCTCTGAGATTCGAAGAGGTCCTCCAAAGGGAAGTCCAGTAAATATAAAAGTAAAGGAAAAATTGCTTGATAAAGGTCGTGAGGCTGAAAATTTGCAATACAGAGTGTTTGTGTTCCTTTACTTTATTTACTCTGAGATGTTTAAATAATATGCTTTAAAGTCAACTCATAAATAATATATCTCTGCCACTATTCAAAATCATAACACACAACTGCATGCCAAGACTGAGCATCACCAAACTTTCTGTTACATCACAACTTAGCCACTCTTAACAAAATAATTACTATATTCTTTTTATAAATACACTTACATTACACACAATACAACTAAACAACCATGCAGAATAAATTAAAATGTTAAAACTATATTTGATTGGCTCGATTCCATGCTAAGAAGTGAGAGAAGAAGAGAATGACAATGCTACTTCCTTGTAAGAATTTTAATTAAAAGTTTAGTACAAAATACTGAACAAACAATGTAGATATATATGTGTATTGTATTTAAATAGCGATTCTTTGAGGCATACAATATGTATTAAGTAATGCTACAAATTAAAATCTTTGAAATTTCACTTCAGCCATGAAGGATATCCAAATTTGTCCAGAAAATGTACAACTCTGATATAAAAAATGTTTTTTTAAAATATGAAAATTTTATATTTTAATTGTCAAAATATTGAAAAGAATCATTCCCCAAATCAAAACCTCACTATTTGGACCTGAACCACTAATTACATCAACAGATTCAAAATGATTACATTATGCATAGTTACATCAACCAGCCAAAAGATCCTGATTGTTAAATGTATATAATAATAATTACAATAGATATGATTGCATCCTTATATAATAATCATCATGATCATTCATGCAAACTCCAAAAAGAATGACGATACCATCTTTGCAAACTTAGTCTCTGACCATATAATGTATGGAAGAATTTGCTAGCAAAGGTGGATGATGATGATGGTGAGGAGGAGGAGGAGGTGGAGGATGATGACGAGGACAATGACAAGGATGATGATGATGACAACGACAAGAATGATGATGATGATAAAGTTTAAATGCAATGGAAGCACAAACCTCAGTGTCTTGATTTTAACAATACTCTGCATCATCTTGATGAAGCCACCATCATCGGCTGAATGTTCTTCTGTCATGTCATCATGTACATCAGTTAAAACAAGAGAAGTCAATCTCTTGCAGCTTTCAAGGAAGAAGTAACCATCCGAATGCATGTAAGTTCCTGTAAGATCTAGGCGAACAAGATTTGTAAAAAGTTTCAGTTTACTAAAAAATTCTCTTATTTTTTTATTAATTTTTTTCTTGCAAGTTTTCATGCTTAATTGCTCAGGTTGCAAATGTTGTTGTTCATTTTTATCTTCCTCAGACATGACAGTAACGGCAAAATTAGCATTTTTCAAAGTAAGAGACACTAGATTAGGAAATTCCAGAGATGGATCTATTTCTGATGACAATGCACCTGTTCCCTCATACATGGTATGGTGAATCCATTTTCCCATGATATACTTTCTATTTCTTTGTCCACTGTCAAATCTCAAGACCAAAACTTTGAGACAATTTTTCAACTTCATCAGAGGACCAAATAGGTTATAAAAATTGAACTCATTGTCCTTCGTCCTTTTCTCATGTTGAACAAGGCTCAACTCAACCCTTTCTAGAGGATGGTTGCAAAGTAGATTCAACATCCATGGTTGCAAGGAGTGAAAGTCATGCTTCATTACAAGTCTGGATAGACGTGTTCTATGGTAATCATTGAACAACTGCATAACAACAGTAATTAGTTCATCATTTAAGTGAATCTGCATCTGAAAAAAGTACAGCAACAAATCATTGCACAGTTCTGTTGATAGCTGAAATGGAAAACAACGCCTTTCGTTGGCGCTGTTATTATCATCATTCCCCTTTTCATGTATCAGCAAAGACTTCAAATTGTTCATACAATTTGCTAGACAAATTTGCTGAAGTGATAACAATTGTCCTGCTTGCTGCACTGCCATGTCTACAAATCACTGATGACTCAGAGAAGATTTAACTCAAGTTCTATTTCATATCCGGAATCCGCTTATTTGATATTTTTCAAATAGTTCGAGACTATACTTGCCAATGTCTATCACGATAAAATTGTCAGTTTTATAACTGTTAATTCACGACCGATAACATATCTACCAAATATACAATGTTATTTTCCATAAACATCAGTCCTGTGTTGCATGTTGGACTAGCTTGTTTACACTTTCGTGCAGTATAGGTTCTGAACTTTATTTTTTAGAGTAAATTGAAAAACCGGAAACGTTATATTTGCTACGGACGATAGGATCGGATAATCAAGCGCCTAGCCTAGTCAGCTAGTCTGTGGATAGAATGGCATTGGCTGATGCAATTTTTCATCCAAATTGTAAACATCCTTTAAGTTAGCCGTTTAAGCTAAATTAGGTACATACCTGCAGCTCAATGTAACTTTTTCTTGGAAAATGGTGAAAAGTGTCTGCTTTTTAAAGTTTTTTTTATAAGATGTAATTTGTGTCAAGACATGTGTGGCATCATCTCACTATGACAAAAAACGTGTGCGTAAGGGGGATTCCACGTCAGTATTTACAATTTAAAAAAACTGCTAAAATACATGTATGCACGTGCTTCAGGTCTTATAGCATTGTGAAAAATTGGATCCTGGTTTTCAAGATCTTGAAAGACTCTGCTTCTGTGAACTGTGCTGGCTGTTGGTTCCATAGCCAGATGGCGGAGGGAAAGAAGGACTCTTTGTATATGGTGGTTTGGCTGTATGGGATCCTATACTGATGTTCATGTCCTCTTGTGGCTGCTCCTATCTTGGTGAATTGAGGAGGCATTGGGATGGCAACTCGGCAGTGGACAATGCGGTACATCATAGTGGCTTTGGCTCTAATTCTTCGTTGTCGCAGACTTTCCCATTTGAGCCGGTCCATCATGGCTGTGACACTACTGGTGGGATTGTAGTTGTTGATGGTGAATCTTGCTGCTCTTCATTGTACTGCTTCTATCTTGTTGATGTTCTTAATTCTATGTATGAGGGTACCAAACTGTGGATGCATATTCTACCTGGGGTCTGATGAAGGTCTTGTAGCATCTAGCTGTTCTTGATGGTTGTTGGACATAAAAACAGGTTCCTTCAGAAAAATGCTGTGGTGTTGTTTGCCTTCTTACATATGGTGTTGATGTGATGGTTCCACGACAAGTTTTTGGTAAAGTTGACCCCAAGGTATTTGGCTTTGTTGGTAGTGGTTAATACCTTCCCATGTATGTAGTATGAGGTCTCGAGCTGCTTACATTTGGTTGTTAATCAGATCACTTCACACTTGTAAGGATTGAAATGCATGAGCCAGTCAGATTCCAAGCGCTGGAGGTTGTCAAGGTCATCCTGAAGTTGTCTGACGTCGGCTTCTGTGGTGATGTATCTGTATAGGAGGCAATCGTCTGCAAACAGTCTGGCTGTGGATTTGACTTTGCTTGGCAGGTCGTTGATGTATGCCAGGAAAAGTAATGGGCCGAGGACTGTTCCCTGTGGCACCCCAGATGCGACAGGTGCGGTTGGTGAGAAATGGCCCTCCACCAGTACTCTCTGTATTCGCATCGATAGAAAACTCCTTATCCAGTCATGAATGCATCCTCTTACTCCAAAATGGTGCAGTTTAGCTGGCAGCCGTTCCTGAGGTACCTTGTCCTTGTCAAATGCTTTAGAGAAATCTAATAGAACTGTATCGATCTGAGTGGCGTTGTCAGTGCCTACTGTAAGGTCATGGATTGTTGTTATCAGTTGAGATTCACAGGATCGCTTCTTCCTAAACCCATGCTGGTAGTCAGTAAGCATGTTGTGTTTTTCAAAAAAGTTCATGAGGTGATTGTGGATAATGTGTTCTACCACCTTGCAACAAACAGAAGTTAATGACACAGGTCTATAGTTGGAAGGCTTGCACTTATCCCCTTGAAGATTGGAGAGATGTTAGCTGATTTCCAGTCCTCTGGGATGTCCTTGGTCGAGGGAGGCTTGGAAGATCCTTGTTAGGGCTGGTGTTACTGGGTTGGCCATCTCCTTGAGGAAGCGGGTTGAGATCTTGTCTGGTCCTGTAGCCTTGTTGGGGTTGAGGCCATTCAGGAGCTTCAGCACCGCTTCCATGGTAACCCTGATGTTTGGTGCTGTTGGAGTACTAGTGGTACTCTCGCCTAGATTTGGAATGTTTGATGTATCTTCCGTGGTAAAGACTGAGGAAAACTGTTGGTTTAGGAGAGGAGCCTTGGTGGTTGGGACTCCATGGAGTATCCCCTCAGTGCGTAGAGGAGCAGTGCCTGTGCTGTCACATTTCTTGCTCTTGATAAAGGAGTACAGTTTCTTGTTGTTGTCAGAAACGACGAGCGAAGTAGGGATTTGGTTTTAATCAGATTGATTTTGGACTGGCATTATTCATATACGTATAGGTCAGGTTTGAAAATTGTGCGGTCAGTGTGACCCCACTTCCTTTGCACTTATATGTACATGTACTCCTGTCACCAAACCAGTACATCTTGGTTTATTCACGTTTATTCTTTTTTTTTTTTTTTAAATAAAACATTCTTGAAAATATGATATATCTTCATTTCTCTTCAAAATTTTAAGAGAATAAATATAAATCACATTATTCCTTTTGTTTGTGTGTGTGGGTGTGTGTGTAGGTGTGTGTGGGTGTGGGTGTGAGAAACAGAAGTATAAAATTAGATGTAATGTAACAAACTTCTTGTGATAATTTGTTTTGTATACTGTATCATTAATCATAATCTTTCAGAGGTTGAAAGAATCATGTTGACAAATCAAGAAGATGAGACTGAAGTTGTGGAACTTGTTACTGAGTGGCCCATACAGCCATCATCATCATCCACAGAGGACCAGAAAGACATACTTTCACATTCAAAGAACACAAAGAGAAAATATTCATCTCCTAATAACATAAATTATCAGAAATTTGATACATCAAAAAAACAAGCAGTGGAGGTGGAACAGTTGGCAAACATCTCCATCGCAAAATGGTGGAGAAAGCAACCTTGTAGTATAAGGCAAAATTACCAACTACCAAGCAGTCATAATGCAAATACACTTCTAAGTGCCATATGCAAGTATGATAGTCAGAATCTGATATTATTATTTCTAAGTCACTGTAATATTGAAAAAAAATATTGACCCATATATTTTGTTTTTATACTTTTTTAAAACAAATTTCATTGTTTAGTTTTCAATTTGATTACAATGTATTTGTATATGTTATATTTAGATACTTGTACATACTTTTTTTTATTGTGAGCAATCAGCATCACTTGATATTTATATAAATATTAATCACAGACATTACCATGAATTCTCCAGCACCATGCCATTTTTTTTTTCAGACTACCTGTCACAATTGATTTTATCAATTCAGAAGTCCAAAGACTGAAATCAAAATTGGAATGGTGCCGCACAGCTGATGTATATGCTACTCTTGGGTCTTTTTTAGAAAAAACTAAAAACTTCTCAGAATCTGTCAAATACTTAAGTACAGCAATAGACAAGTGTGAGACAGCAGGAAACAATAGTAAGTATACTTGTTCAAGATTTCATAGGTGTTTGGAAATGTTATTATACCAACAGTAAAGAAAGATTGAAAAAGGAAATCTGAGAATGACTCTGTGAAAATAGCATTTGCTTTTAAGAGGTCTTCAATTTATTACTGTTGAAATAAGAACAAATAAATCTATTTGTTACAAACACAATAAAATGACTACATTTTTAGGAAAAGAATACAAATGGCTCTATCACAAAGTGCAGAAACAATATCAAATTTTGAAGAAGCAAACTGAAGCCTTAAATGAGCTGGAAGGAAACAAAAGTCAACATGTTTTTCCACAACCCTTACAGGTAAAATTGCAACTCCACCATCACCATCCCCACCCACCCAGTATACTGGTATCAGTTTGTTTGTTCACCTCTCTGACCATATAGTGATCTGTGCATCCATATACAGTGAATTTTTCTATTGTTTCTCAATAGTTTTTCAATTCCTAGAATATTAAGACTTTGAACATTGGATGTCCATAACCAAACTAGTATCCCTATTATTTTAAGAATGATGAGGTTAAAGGTCAAGATCACTGAACACATGTTCTTTAAAAAGTGTTTCCAGAACGTTTCAACCTAGAGTTATGATTCTTTGCACAAAGGATTTCCAAGAGTGAAGAATGATCCTTTTCATTTAGGGGAATGGAAGGACAAGGACACTAGACTCCGCTCTTTCAAAATTTTTTCTGGATTGTAACTCAATGCTTTTTCAATCTAGAATCATAATACTATGCACATTGGATTCCCATAGCCAGTGGAAGATCTTTATAGTATTAAGGATCAATAGATTGAAATGTCGAAACTATGGGATGTTTGTTCTTTGAGAGGAATTTCTGAACTAAGTTAAAAGGGATTCTGATTTGTTATTCATTAGATACCTTTTGAACCAAGAAACATGATACATGTACTTCAACTATAGAATACTGGTGAATAAAGAAGGATACCTATTGTTTTCAGGGTCCAAAGGTCAAAATCACATGATTTTGATATTTTGAAAAGTGTTTTGGGAATTTAACTCAGTGCTTTTTAAATTAAATAATGATACATTGCACAAAATGCCCATGAGCTTAGGATGAGGTCCTTTTGGGAGGTCAAAGGTCAAGATCACAGGATTTTGTAAAATTCGAGGTTCTGTTTCATGCACAATGGGTTTTGACATGTGATACATCCCTCACAACTTTGGTTTGGTCTAACTTTATGTGCAGGCAGATACCATCACTAGATACCATTGAAAAAAAATCTTGGTTTGATGTAAAAAAAAAACTCTCAAAAACTCAAATTATTCTGTATAAATCTATTTGATGTTTTGTGTGTGTATGTATCATTTTATTGAGGTGTAGGGACTATGGTTACATAAAAGTATAATGCTGCTGAAAATATAGATCAATGTAAGAGTGAATGTTACACTATTTTTAATATAAGTTATTTTTAAAGTGATGAATTTATACCAAGATACTTATTTATTATGAAACACAGATCAGAATTAAGATAGAACTTTACTTATGAATTATCTATTTTCACTGTATTAAATGTACTTTTATTAGACATTATTAGTGCACGTCATTTCAAAGCATTTTTACAAAAATAAAGAAGCAAAATTTGAGCCTAACCAGGGATTTGTCAATATCCTGTCTTTCTGATAAGACGGTCAAAACTTTGTCATGGTAGACTATAGCATGAAAAAAAATCCCCCACTGCCTGAATGGGTAGGTCTTGAAATTTCTGTGGAATAGACCAGACTGATGCCTTTTAGAATTTTCAAAGTCCTCCACAGGGAAGTCCAGTATAAGTAGTCAAACACAAACACTCAGTTACACTAATTATCAGCCACCTGGCCTTTATCAAGTATAGAATTGGTGTAACAGAGTGTTTGTGTTCTATTGATGAAGTCTTTCAGCTTCACTATGTAGGCAGTATCATCTTCAGTGGAGTATGAGAGCTCATGATATTTATCCCAGGTTGAGAGAGTGATGTATGCAGACCTGAGTGTCAAAGAATTCTACGACAAGTACTCCAGTACTAGTACTCCAGTTATCATCTCAGGTCTAGTCAGCCACATGACCTCATCGCCATGGACACTACAACATGTGAGAGAACAAGCAGGTCAGATTTAATGTTTGTTGAAACTTTGCCTAACTTTTTGTTACTTCTATAGAGCTATTTTTAGAATCTTCTTTCATAATCATGAAATGCTCACACTAAGCAATACATAAAGAAATATTAATATCATATTATATGAATAATTATGATGCACAGTTAAATATGATAAATGCAATAGCTTGTATCTATCAGTTTGTTCTACTTTGTTAAAAAATATCTGTTATTTCTCTTACACATATATCAGTAAATAGTATAGTATATAGTTCCCAATTGAAGATTTAAATATTAATGAAGTGTTTCCACTTTATTTCTGGAGTACATGAACCCAAGTCGTAGCACAAATACATTGTACGAAAATGTCTTTTTAATGATAGTGCATTACTTTGAAATGGTTGCATATTTGGTTGTAATACATACTTTTTATTATATTTTTATTATAACTGTTATAGAATTGATAAAGATTTTAAATGATTTAGGTAACGTGAAAGAGGTTTCACAATCATATGAGAGTGCATATTCAGTTGTATTATTTATTATAGACATGGAGTAAATGAAAAATTCATTAATATAGAAACTTTTCATGTAGATATATGCTACTTATTAGGGAAATATTGTTTATATAATTACATATTTTGATATCTTTTTTTCCTACAAATTCTGTTTCTCTTTTTTACTAAGCGATGAAAGCTTGGAAGTATTTCTAAGGAAATATGGTGGGCAGGATTCTTCTAATTCAATGATAAAATGTTCAAAACCACAATTGAAGGGTTGTTTACTGTTTAATAAAAAGGTTATTGACTTTTTTCCCAGAGGTATGCTTGTCCTCAGGGTTTTTTTTCACAGACATATTTGGATCTCATTCATCATGCTATAGCATGCAAAGACCTTTAACACTCTTATTACCGAATGTTTTTTTTCAAAAACCTGTAAAGCTGGGGTGACCCAGTGGATAAGGTGCCCAGGTCGTGATCATGAGGTCCCGGGTTGGACTATCACCCTCTGCACACCGGCGTTCTGTCTTTCGGATGAGACAGTAAAAACCAAGGTTCCGTGTCACGGTATGCGTGGCACGTAAAATATCCCTCACTGCTTCGGGTGGGTCCGTCACAAAGGTCTAAATTTGTATGCAATGTATCAGGCAGATGCCGTCACCATATACGTAAAATAATTGTGGAGTGACGTAAAACAATAATCAATCAATCTATCAATCAAAAACGTGTAATTAACAGTACATCTTCTTGAAAAAGCATGATATCAACATGCATTGGTAGTTGTAATCGAAAATAATTAACAGGTGATTGTGAGGTCATTTTGAAGAAGCTAGTTCAGGGATCAAGTGAATGGGCACGCTTAGAGGAGAACAGTGTTACGACGGTGGGAAGCTACATAGAGGGAATTCTACATAAATCTCCACAAACATCATACCTGTTTGATTGGAGTTTACCAATACACTGTCCTAAGCTTGCACAGGAACTTACTATACCTAAATATTTTGCAAGTAAGAAAAGTTTTATAGATTCCACTGATGATTTAGTTGCATGTATACAATGTACTTGTTTATGCATGAATTATACATGAATTATGCATGAATTAGCACAATCTGCAACTGTCCTTGGTATTTTTTAAAATATTTTTATAAGGGTAATGATAAATTAGCTTACATCAGATGGTGCTTACTCCTCTCAAATATGAATCCACAAAAATAAGTATATATACAGTATGAATTTCATCTGCTTTGTTGAAGAATAATGGTTTACAGGAATCATGCTAGATCTGTCTCGGTTAAAGTTTGAGTCTATATCGTCCTGCCCTTTCAAAATTGCACAAACTTAAATCATATGTGATTCTCATAAGAGAATTTCACACAAGTCTCACATTAGTTTTGTAATATGCTAATTAGATGAGATTCACATGTGGAAAAAATTGGTACCGGAGAGATGTCACGAGAAGTCAATTCATTCAAGGAAAAAGATATTCCTCATGAGATCTCACTCTACAGTTCGAAAAAAATGAATTAATTATCTCACCTGACAGTTGAGCTATTCACCTTTAAATAATTATATTCCATGAGATTTTCACTTTTTTATAGCCTCAGTTACTTTACAATTCCTAGTTCTCAATAAAACTTTCTTCTTATTACTACTAATCATTTAATTATTTGAATTTAACCAAATTTAAGTGGATTAGATTTGTATGTACCTCGAATAGGGTAGATGATTCTTAGTGGCATTCCTTTCTTATTGACCTTATGGCAGTAGCTGAATGTGAAGCCAAGTACTGAGGTGTAAAATAATAAAGGAGAAGGTACCTGAGCATTTTGCTGCCGATCTTCTTTGGTTTTATGTTCATTGCCTGCAGCTTTGTGGCATCAATGAAAAGGTCATAGCTGTTCACCAGCTTCACCTGTCAAAATAGGTACACTGCTATAGTCTGATCTGTGAGGAACAACCATTTGATTTTTATGGGGGTGGGGAAATGACTGCGAAAAAAACAAAAAGAAAAGAAAAGAAAAAACATTTCGGGTCACAATCATGGAAAAATAAATCCGGACGGGGGAGGGGGATAAAGTGAAAATGAAGAAGTAATATTTGTGGTAGGGTCCTTAAGGGATGCCGAAATTTTTTGGTAACACCCCCTCCCTCCCCCTTCCCGTACGTTTAATGTCATAGATAAGAAGCAGAATAAATAATCCGGCTCTGAATATTGGCATAAAAATTTCCGGCTCTGAAAATAGGCAAGAAAAATTTTTCGAATCACAAAAGTCTCCCTGCACTGCCCTCCCCCACCCCCATAAAAATCAAATGGCTGCTAGCCTTACATTCTGTTTGTTCTGCCTGCAAATTGTGCGAATCAGTCAGTCGTCACAAAACAGTTTGCTAATCTTATTTCCACGGAGCTATGTAAATGATTTATTGGACAGATTTTCCATGAAATTAATTGTCTCAGATTTATTTTCATTTACATGTACACATACCTTATTCTCTCCAGGAAGGAAGTCATCCTCATAATTATGTCGTTTCCAGGGCTGTACGAAAAGAAATATTATATCACACTGAATTTTCATTTGCTATTGTATCTTACTGAGGATGTCCGATAGTTCGGACCAATATGGGGCTATTCATGCTTTCCTTTGGAAAATGCTCATGTTATTTTTTTTTGGGGGGGGGGGGGTTCTTTTTAACGAAATTGATTGAAGAATCTCAATCAGTGCCTGCTCAGTCAATGATTCATTATCAATCACTCATGGTTTACCCGTACCATACCCGAAAAGCATTGTATACATCCCGGAGCAAAAGTATCTCAGCTTATTATTAATAAACTCTGCGTGTATATGCATATGAAAATCCGACTCACTCTTTTTATTCTTGTATTTTAAAGTAAATGAAGACAGACAAATCTCCGTTATATTTGACGACTGAATTTTGGTCTATATATTATATAAAATGAATTCTGCAATAACCACTGCATTATTTTTTATGATTCATGATGATAAAGAAACACAACCATGAAGAAGTTACGATCATTTGTAAAGAAGCAAAATCCAAATGTCGCACATGAGAATTATGTGTGAATGTTTGACTTACAAAATTTTATCTAAACGTTAACAAAGCAATGTTTAAAGTGCCATTCCTCATGTGATTCATATGTAAATTGCGGACTTAGTATATTAGCAGCGTTCAAGAGTTCAACTACTCGTACCTCACGTTTTCAAACACGTGTATCACATACGAATGTATCATTTCTCTTCACGTGTGATCTCATGACTTCAAATGAGAAAAAAAAATACAATTACTACATCGTTTAAGGGTGATTAACATGGTGAGAATGATATAGCAAATTCTACACGGGTGATTTTAATCCTCGCTTATACAAGACCAAAGTTAGGTATTAACGGTTGGAGTGGGTTGGGGCACTGTACTACAAACCCATTGTTGTCTTTCAAATCGGTCAGATATATTTATAAAATTCGATTTGATATTTAAATTAATTCACTTTAAAACTATATAAAATTGTTAATTGAAAACCCCACATCTGAAAATTATATTCGATGATTATTTGAGCGGAGATCTGGAAACTGAATTGTTTATTATGCCGTGATCTTGGCAGTGTCAGTGCTTTATGATGACATTCTTAGTACAAACCAATGACGAACGTTCCCACATATGAATCCTGGACTTAAGAGCTGATATTTGATTAGTTCTAAGGTAGACACTTGAAAGCAATCAGGACACAAGTTTCTGTAAACACCACGTAGCAGCAGAAATTACATCCTGGTTAACTTGTATATGTAATATTGACAGTCATTCAATGTCTGTAAAGCTGTTGACGGAAAATTTTATTTCTTGCCCATTATCTTAACATTGTTTTGTTCATGTTCAATCCTGAGCAAGGGATTTCATAAGATGAGTTATTTATAGAAAGGTGTTTATCATGAGCTTGATCTTTGAATGGTGATTTTTGTTATATGAGAGACTTCATCTTACAGCTTTGACATGGTGACAATGGTCGTCTGTAAGAATCAGTCGTACACGCATTGTTCTGTCTGTCTGTCCATTTTGTATTTTGTCCTTTTAATGCTTTTCAGACGAGTAGTGCTTCACTATTTCCGAAACACATATTTTAATTTCGCGGACATCTAGTTTTTGGCCTGTCTGTTTGTCTGTCTGTGGCCAAAAAAAACCCCCCAACAACTAAAAAAAAAAGGGAAACCAAAAAAAAAAAACACACAAAAAAAGAAAAAAATTGAAAACAAACAGAAAGTTTTTTAACATTGGCAATAATTTTCAATCGTAAGAGGTAGGGCTTTCATAATTCACATACCTTTGTCTTATGACAAGACCTTTTCATCGGTACTGTAATTTTTTGACCTGGTGACCTTGATCCTAACCTTTGACCTACATTTTGGAAACTTTAACATTAGGCATATCATTTGAATGGTAAGTGATAGGGCTTTCATATTTCAAATGTATATTTCTTGTGACAAAACATTTCCATCGGTACCAAAATTTTGACCTTGTGACCCAGACATTGGAGTTTCATCTAGTTTTAGGATAACAGCTTATACTAGTAGTTGCCGCTGGGGTATTCATATATCCCAAATACAGCTTGTCCAATCGTGTGATGTATTTGTATTGAGAGTTCAATTTTAAGCAAACTTTTACCATATCTTGTATATTTTTGAGAAAAGGCTTCAAGAAGAAAACTATTGTGACCCCCACATAAACAACTCTGAAGAAATAACTACCTCCATGCCATGTAGAAAAAATATTGGTTAATTCACTATCTATTACACTGGTCTAAAATTAAGGAATAAACACCTCTGACATTTACCATCATTGTAGAAATAAATTTTTGACTTGTATCTAAAACCACAAGGCGTTTATCTTTTTACCAGATGACTTTCTTCAGAGGAGTAGTCAATGCAGTCTATATAAGGATAGTTGGCCCAGTTTGTTCATCGCTCCAGCTGGATTAAAAAGTGAACTTCATATAGATGCTTTTGGATCCAATTTTTGGATGGCTGTGTTTGAAGGAACAAAGAGGTAATTTCAGTATATAAATTTCTGCTTGTTATATTGCAAGCAAAACTTCTACTCTGCACCTGGTCATACAATGTATTTGAATTCGTTTTTTTTTTTTTTGTTTTTTGTTTTTTTGTTTTTTGGTCGGAATTGCGTAGCAATTCCAGACCCTAGTCATTACAATATGCTGTGGGGAACGCGTGGAACGCAGAAAATACCTCCTCGTGTATAAATAGTGCGTCGATATTTATTAGATTTACTTTAGTACTTATAATTCATATTGTACGAGTCAATGCAAGATAAGTTTCATCAGATGAGAAAATAGATGTGCCGTTATTCCATCGATTTCGACGAGTTATATTCATACGCTGGAGGACATGCAGTCTTTCCGAATACTCGACGGAATGTCCCGAAAAAGTACGATTGACATTATTGTGTAGCTGTGCCGTAATAAGAAGTACACTACTAGTCCGTACTAGTATCCGTTGTATTATAATTAATAAAACTTGAGAATATCGCTTTTTTATAGCAGTGGAATTCTAAGTACTCTAAAATCTTTTCGTCACAACGATAAACAAACGTCTTGGTAGTTGTTGATGTGTAATGCTACTAAAAATAGCCAGTTATTTATAGATCTACATGTGTAGACGTAGTTTTCCCAAAATGTACGTGTACAGCGGGAGACTTTGTCCAGATTGCTAATTTCATACTACTGTCAAGGTCAAAAGTGATAAGAGAGAATGATAGCGGATTTGTTTGACAAAATCAGCAAATGAAAAGGCGAATGACTTTGATTTGCGATTTCAGGCAAAGAATTCAAGTCAAATATGCTTTAAACATGACATGTATAGTTCATTCGTCTGTTGCATTTCCAAAATAGACCGTCTTTCTCCATACGATCGGATGCTTAGCTGGGTCCATGGCTATGCGGATTTGACCTCGTATATATCGGGAAGTGCTTGGAGTTTTTAAATGAAATTTGGTGTCATTGTACATTAATTCTTTATGTGTGAATGGGCGAAAGCCCGAAGGCGATGCATCAAGTCCTTCATTGTTTTTGTTTGTTCTGTTCAACGCAGACCGTGTTTTGTCAATACTGATCCTAAACATTACACGCTTAGTGTGTGATCTCTTGGTGGATCACGACTTGATTACCTTTGATGTACTTTGACCATGCAATTCCGACCTTGATTTTTTTTATTATTGGGCATTGTTTGAAATGCTATACTTTCACCATGAACAATTATAATAAAGATAGATTTGTTGCAATGTTAGTAAATATAGATGTCTAGTTCCCAGGTAAAATATATACTTAGATCTTATTTCTTTATGTGAGATACAACAAATATTATACCTTAATTACTTGTTTAAGATTACTCACATTAATGTTAAGGTTCATGTAGAGGGAAGCAGTAGCTAAAGGGGAAAGTTAATGCTAAATGCATAACACGTTTTCATGCCAATTTAATAAAATAATTTGAAGTATTTAGTAAGACAGTACAGTTCAAACGTTTTAGAGAATCTGTAGAATGCATGAGGGTAAAATCTCATAAAACACAGTGGAAAGTCCACAAGTATTCGTAAATAAATTATATGATTACTTTGAAACAGTCCCTTCGTCTTAGTCTATACTGTAAAAGTGATATACCTATACTTATATTGGACTTCTCTTTGGAGGAATTTGAAGATTCTATTGTTACACCGTAAAATATTTTCCAGTATAGACTATGTTGAAGGGGCCCTTTCAAAGTAAGCACATGATTTATTTACGAATGCCTGTGTGAAAAGTATGGAGTGAATTCACACTTGGGTATAGAATCTCGGTGTTTCGTGTATATCTAAATTCACACTTGGATTAAGAACACATCTCTGTGTAGAAATTCTAGAATACCTTGACTGTAGAATATGATGTGTACTAACAATATCTTAATATGTAAACATATACTTTATATCTGTGTTTCATTATTACCTTTTTTTCATATACATCGATATGAAGTAGACGTACGAAATGTGTCACAACTTAAAGTCTGTCGCAGTATAGTATATTGATGGATTATTGTTTTACGTCACTCTACGATTATTTCACGTGTATGGTGACGGCATCTGCCTGATGCATTGCATAGAAATTTATGACTAAATGTCACCATTTACATCAACCATGTTTACATTTTTTTGTGTATGTTATAGCAGAGACATATATACACATGGTTATAGCATTAAAAACTATAATGTTAGTAAGTGGTTTAAATTCTTCGAAATTGGATGATTATAAGTATTTAAATTAAATTTAAAAATACATAGTTACTTATTTATATAATATAAAGAAGAAGTTATCGTAAAACAAGTGAACAAATATCAGCAAGTTAACTGAAGTATTACTAATTACGCTACAAATATAATCATTTAGTTCACAGTTATCAATGATAGTTATGCAAGAACTGCACCAAACTATGTGTACATTATAAGCACAACTACATGTATTTTAGAAATATTCTAATGGTCTAATATTATCTCTATAAAATCTGATTCAGTCTAATTAAAATTAAAATTTGGGTCCATTCACGTGTAGCGATCATTGTAAGAGTAACCAAAATCTAATTTTTTAAATTAGTTTGACGTAATATCACACACGAATAAATATTTCTGTCTTTTTTTTAAATCTAAATATAATTTTGAAAATGAATTTGTAATTTGTTTGGTTTGAAAGAGCAAGAATAATTTTGTTCTTTTATCGTATTTTATATTTTTATAAAATCACTACATCAGGCAGCAGTATATTTTTATCGTAGGTCTGTCTATCTATAGGCCCATGTCTGTCTATTTATAGGTTTAGGTCTTTCTATTCAGGTTTACGTCCGTCTTTTTATATTTTGCCATATACCCATCTCATCTGTGTACGTAATGGTCACCATTTCAGTAGTGATTTATTAAACTTGACCTTACAAACTAAACATGTCTGCTGGTAGTCATAGGGTTTCACAAACAAATCTTGTTTTATTTGTATAAATCATACAACTGTCTGATTCCAAATTTACCAAAACTAGTCTTAATATCAAAAAATGATGTCAACCTAAATACTATTACCTCTTTCAAAATCAGCCACTGGACATTCTTTATTTAATACCCTCTTTCAGATGGACATTTTTTCCTCAGTCAGATCTGCCTTTCCTTTATCCACAATATGAGCACTCAATGGACCCCGTGTTTGATGTAGAGTTAGGGAATATTGACTTCAGTCGTCACCCACTGATGTCATTATGTCATCCAATGGGGTGTGACTTAACTGCAGGTAAGCCCTAAATGTCTCTACTGTTCACTCAACATTTTATGAGTGGGATCTTTCAGGAATCATAACTTTTGGTGATTAACATTGAGACTGATGTGTCTGGTATTTTTGATTGGATTGCATAGCAACTCTGATCTCCACAAAGGTAATGTCTGTCTGTGTGTACATCTATCTGTCTGTCCATGACATTTTGGTTAAGTCTCAGTTCTAAGCTAAATCTTACCATTGAGAAGTGATACAAACATATTTTACACATAGAAAGATATGTTGAGCACTTTTCATTTTAGGCCATACTAGGTAAGTGTGACCTTAATCTGAAGCTTGAGTGATTTCAAAAGATATTGAGTAGCTTTGCCATTGGGTCATACTGTCTACTGAAAATCTTTATATTGTGTTTTCAAGTATATCAAAGGACTACTGTACTTTCTCTCTTTGAGTGAATCAGTTCTTTCCCTCCCCTTTTTTTCACATGTTTGAGCTGCATATAAAAGGGGAAGTTGAGAAAGAAATAATTTATTTACTTTTCCTTTTCTGGTTGTCTTACATGTTTGAACCCCCTATAAGAGGGGAGTTCGAGACAGAGATAATTTATACAGATGTCATGTAGTGATTGAAGTATTGAAGATCCCCATAATATAGTTCCACATTTATATCTGAAGATTTATTTCATTTTTGTTTTAATTGGTTTATTTATAGCAATCAGTCAAATCTTTTGATTAATTTATGTTTTGCATGCTTCAGTATAGTCAAAAAGAACATAAAGAACATGTTTGAATTCCATACAGGTGAAGTTCTGTTTGTCCCAGCTGGTTGCCCCCATCATGTGGAGAATTTAACTGCATCATTGGCAATTTCAGCCAATTTTGTTGATCAATCAAACTTCAACAAAGTGAAGAAGGAGATGGAATATCAAGCACTTGTTGACCCAAGGTCAGCTGAATTACTCCAGCAATTTACATCCCCATCATTCAAAAGCAGTATGGACTTGACCATTCAGGATTTAACTTTTCAAAAATTTAAGTCTGTATCATGTGTTTAAATGATTTACAGTTTATAGATATAAAATAAAATTATTATTTCTAATCATGATGGTAATTCATTTGTGAGTTGTAAAATGTGTAACACAGATCTGTTATCGCTTCACAATGATTGTAATGATAACCTGTACTTTTAATGTGTTCTTAAGTGAACAGTGCTTTCAGTATTTTGAGAAATAGTTTGGCTACTGGATATGACTTTTTTTCATGGCTGTTTCCTGCTTGTATTAAAACTTCTTACACCCAAACTTAAATGGTACAATTATGATATAGTGATATCTTTCTGTCTGTCAAATAACATCTTGTCAAAAAATTGATTTTGTTATATGTTACATTTGAAGGAGTCTTTACATTTGTTACTCATGTATCTCAATTTTATCAAGGCAATCTCAAGAACAGTGACTGTTTTGGAACTTGCTTATCCAGTTTAAATTTTCAACACCCCTCTCGATTAAATGTCATACATAGCTAAATATTACTATTGTAAAGCAAATTAATGTGTCAGGGCCTTGACCTAAGGTTATACTTTTAATGTCACTGTTGACTAGGGTACATGAACAGAAGTCAAATGAGGTTTGTCCATGACCTAAAGAGGTTTCATATCTTATCATACACATTCCAAATATATATATTTACTATTTTGTACCCCAAGAGTAGAGGTAGACGGGAAGTCAGCTTCTGTTGGCAAACAGTTTGCTTTATGAGCATTTTGTTATCAATATCAAGGTTGCATACGTCCACTCAGAGGCGTAAGAAGAAAAAAGGGCGGGGAAGGGGGAGTATTGCGGTAGCAAAACCGATGTTATCTATTTTCGGTGGCCAGAGCGGATGTGCACTTTTTATGTGGCATTATTTGTAAAGAAGGAACAAAAGAATGGGGAGATCCCCATCGACATCTGCTTCTCACGCATATGCTTCCTTATACATATGATTTTCTTTGAATCTTTGAAATGCAATATTATATTTATGTGCGATTTCCTACATTGTAAAAACCCCACATTCGATTACACTTTTATTAACGACGCAAGGAAGTCGCATTAGTATATGTATGTTTAAAAACAGGAGCACCGTAAATGGGACAAAATAAACCCGTTAGTTGTTATTAAAACAGGAACATTTCACAATTAAGGCATCTAGGACAACGAAACAAAAATCCTCCTAGATTTGAAATGACCTTCACCATAGGTGCATGATATTGGTGAATGTCAGTCTACCTTGTCATAAGGAACATCTACTCCAGTTATAAAGTTAAGAACTAAAGCATTAAGAAAACTTGTCTCGGACAAGGAAATTTCATCAAAGTCTGCAGTGACCTTGATCTTGAGTCGCGACCCTGCTTGTGGATCAATGACATATCACTTCTATATCACAAGGAAAAATTGCGCTAAGTAGAAAGCTACGATGCTAAAGCATTAAAACATATGACCCAGACCAGATCAACTGTGACCTTGACCTTGGGATTAAGACTCTAGGTCAGGGTCTTGACACACCACTTTGTCGTAAGAAACAACTGTGTCAAGTATGAAACTGAAAAAAGTATACTTTAAGAAAATACAGCTCTGACAGCGGACAGGCATCGGCATACCATGATACGTCCGTCTAAAGACGGACGTATAAAATCTAATGTTAATGTGAAGTGTAAGTATACAAATAAGTTGTATATCGACATGATCTCAATGGTATTTAGGGACACGCAATATTGATCTTGAATAAAAAAAATAGCTGATGGTTGATTATTGTTTTACGTCACTCCAAGATTATTTTGCGTATACATGTATGGTGACGGCATACCTTTGCAACGAACCCTCCCGAGGCAGTGAGGATTCTTTTCATACCACGCCTACCATGAAACGGGACCTTGGTTTTTACTGTCTCTTTTCCAAAAGACAGAACACCGGTGTGCCGTGCACGGCGGGAGTCGAACCCGGAACCTTTCGGCCACGAGCTGAGCACTTATCCACTGAGCCACACCGACTTCAAATAAGAAAATAGATATTCATAAAATGATACTTATGCTTGGTTAACGTTATTATTCACAAAGAAAGTACGCTGTGTCCGATTCATCCATTTATTGAATAGGGTGTATTAGCACAAAAGCCGAGAACTTGAAAGAATGTGAGTTATGACAATTAGCAACTGACGCTAAATAAAATGTGAGGAGCCCTATATAAATGTAATCTGAAGCGTAGAACGCCACATTGCACTCAGTTTTACGACTCTAAATGATTATTGTCTGTGACTAAATCACCCTTTCACATCCATTAAACTCATCCTGTTCATTCTCTTGTTTTTCATAATATTAATGCTATAATTGAAGCAGTAACTAATCATTTACGAGAAATTGCAATGCAAATGTGGTTATGTGCCTAGATGAAAATAGACTGGATTAAATTTGTTCAAACTTAATTTTCTAAATTCTTTGAAATCATTTCAAGTTTGTGAGATATCCAATTTAACATTCTATATTGGATTTCTCATGTCGTTTACCTATAGACCATGGCAAAAGACCTGATATGGATGAAATAGCTGTAATTTTGAATAATTTGTTAACTAAGCGAAAGGATTGTTAGAAAGTGTAAGATTTCGTTTCTTTTACTTCACTGAAGTTTAATTAATTAATGCATATAGTGCTTTTCAAAATTGAAGTATGGGTCATTCACTTCGTCTACGCTGCTTACACATGTCATGCAACACTCAGAATGACCATACTTCTTGCAGCATAAACATGAACCCATGGTGTCCATCCTCTCGATTGATTTCCAATTGTCGTCTTCTGTAGAACCAGCAAGGCTCTTCGGAGTTACTTGATTTGGCTTTAAATGATAAAGCATTTCTAGTGGTTCCCATGCTCGTTTGCGTTGATACTGGGGAAATGGCGGAAATTTCAAATCCAAGGGTTCCCAAGCCCTTTTATCTATAGTAATGTCGTCCAATGGCATCCTTCTTTTCCCGCGAAAATCAAGCGCTTCCCATCCCCGCTTGACGGAAGAAGCGAGGCCATCTTTTTTATTTTTTACGTAAGGCACGTTTTGTTGTATATTTAGAAGTTTTCTCAAGTTGCTATCAACATAGTTTTCTGGATCAGATCCTGTAAAAGACAAAAAAGAAAGTAACAATAAGCATAGTATTAGATTACCTTGTCTATTTTGAAATTTTACAGTCATAATATATGTCCATACAAAGACATGACTGTATTAATTAAAAGGGAAAGTGAATATTAAGTGTATTTATTACCTTTTAAGTACACTTTGTTGAAAAATTCATTTTTAATATTTTTTATATATAGCAACCATTTTATAATAATTGATAGTTGATTGATTGTTTTAAAGTCGATTTTAACAATTTTTAAGTCATATCCTAATATGGAAGCAGGGGGTAATTAACATCTGAAATATAGTGACGCAATCCGGGAATCGAACCCGGATTGTCTGTAATGCAAACCAAGGGCTTAAGGGCTTTAACAACACAAAGTCTGCTCTGAATATTTTGGGGGCAGGCTTGGTGAAGTGGTTAAGCACTTGGCTTTCGGCGCCGACGATCCGGGTTCGATTCCCGGGCTGCGCCACTATGTATAAGAGGTTGGTTACATCCTGCTTCCATGTCGCGATATAACTGAAAAATTGTTGAAAGCGACGTTAAACACCAATCAACCAACCAACCGAATATTTTGATATAGTTAGGGAGAAACCATTTGATTTTTAGGGGGGGGGGAGACTTTGCAAAAAAAAATTTCCAAAATCGCAACACAGGAAATTAAAAAATAGGCAAATGGAGATGTTGACACTTGGAGTTACAGACTACCCATAGATATCGCCTATACGCAGGCGAAGAGTGCATGTACATCACGCTGTATTTTTCATGTTGAATTAACTAATCAGTAACAGAGTTCAATGTGTTGTTTATTAACTAGTAAGACTGGAAGGTGATTGCCAGACCTACGCTTTCGAGCCGTAATGAATGGAAGTCAAATATCATTCAAGGCTACATTCACGTCAGAGAGGCGTTTTAAAACCTTTGTACCCTTCAATGCTAATCCAAGCCTATTATTCAGTCTTCTGGAAAACACTCATTTCGTAGATTATTTCAATGTATAATGTCAATTTGACATGTGTCCTTAATGAAATCTCGCTCCTTAGATCGAATTCTTGACATGGGTAGAGATAATACAAAATGTAGAGATAATACAAAATTGCGCCGCTTCTAGGAGGTCGAAAGTTACAGAACATGGAGATAAATCCAACAAGGAAGGGGAGCAAAATCAAACGTTAATGGGTATAAAATGGAACAACAAAGGATGGATTATTTATGCACCCCCCGGATCGATAGATGAGGGGGGGGGGGGGCATATAATTTCTTTTTGTCCTGTCTGTTTGTTTGTCTGTCTGTTGTCAAATTTGATCTTGGCCATAACGTTTGGACCGTGAGGGATAGAGACTTCATATTTCACATGCGCACTAAACTAAGGTAACCCTTTCAAATGACACAAAGATCGATGACCTTTTGACCTTAACAATGACCTTCACGCTAAACTGTTTGTTTGTCTGTTGTCAATTTTAACCTTGGTCATAACTTTGGAACCGTGAAGGATAGAGACTTCGCATTTCACATGCGTACTCAACAACGTCGATGACCCTTTGATCTTGACAATGACCTTCGCCCTAAAAATAACATTTTGGACTTTGTTACCGTCGGGGCATTAGTGTTTTACGAATAGGGGGTTTTTTATTTTATTTTATTTCTTTTTTTTTTTTCATTCATTATTATTTTTTTTAGCTAACGTTTTTCACTTTTTCTCAGAGAAACATACAAAAATAATGATAATTACTGACTACACTGAATTTCAGAAAAACAAATCAAAAACAAAACATTCAAAACAAAAATCCAATTTTCATAAAAGATAAAAGCAAACAAAAACAAAACAAAACAAAACAAAACAAAAAAAAACCCCCCAAAACAAAATAAAACAAAACAAAGCAAAATAAAAACGAAACCAAACAACAACCAAAATAAAAAAATAATAATAAAAAAACCCACCCCTTTCCCCCACAAAAATCTAAATCAATGACTAAACATATCCGTGATATGTAAAGTAAAACTTGTAGTCAAACCTGTTGTGATGAACACCTGAATTTTACCACCACCTATACATGTAAATATTTTCACACCACATTCATCCGTATTTAGAAGTCATCCGTCTGAGCTTTCATTTCCTGTTACTGGACAACTTAGATATGGTCAAAAATGTGTATATTGATTGATTATTGTTTTACAGCACTCCACGAGTAATTCAAGTATATGGTGACGGCATCTGCCTGATGCATTGCATAGAAATTTAGACCTTTGCAACGGACAAATCCGAAGCAGTGAGGGATCTTGCACGTGCCACGCCCACCACGACACGAGACCTCGGTTTTTACTGTCTCATCCGAAAGACAGAACACCGGTGTGCCCAGGGCGGGAATCGAACGCGGGACCTTTGATCACGAGCCGAGCACCCTATCCACTAGGCCACATCGTCTTCAAAAATGTGTGTAATGTCGAATCATTTGTTACCTACCTGAAGAAATATCTATCCCCAAGGAGAAGATGCAGAGGACGAGCGTAGTCAACGAACTGTAAAACAAATTCAAATGTTTATATAGTTATCTCATCTGAATGATGAACGAGATTCCAGTGCTTGGCTAACGTCTGAAATATCTAAAATAAAACTAGAGATCTAACGGATATATATCATCTTAAAGATTGTAAAACAGAACTAACATTACAACAAAGAACAATACCAATGACAAACAACACAATGGATGCGTTCGGAATTATTCAGATGGTACCAACAGTCATCTACCAATGGTGCCAATATCTGCCATTGTTACAATTGGCTGACAAAAAACTCTGAACGACTTATTGGCTACCAATGGCAACTTTTTTACCATTGGCTACCATTGTTAACCAAAGGTGCTATTGGTACCAATATTAACCAAAGGTACAAATAAGTATGGCCAAACAAATAATTGCTGCTACTATAATACAGCAGAACCAAGTTCTAAATGCGTTTTTGACCAGTGAGCAGATGACATCGACTGATGCATTCATGAAGCAGCGTCGTGAACAGGTGGCAAAGGTTCAAAACTTTCATGAATCTACGGTACGAAGCTATTCCCCTGACGATTTCAAATCGCACTGTCGATTATCACGGAATACGTTCGACTTAACATGTATGCAATTGCAACAGACAGCACAATTTCACACAAGACGTTAGGGTTAGGGCTAGGGTTAGATACATAGAATCAGAGGTAAAATAGAATCTGTGAAGTCTCGTACAGTCATGATAGTCTTAGTAGCCATCCTGAATGACGTCACAACACGGGGTTGGCAATCTTAACCATACTGGGGTCGGCCTGCAAGAATGGTTACCAATGGCCGGTAAAATAAGTGACTATTGGTACCATTTGTAAACCATTGGTGAACTATGTTACCAATCGGTACCATCTGAATAATTCCGAACGCACCCAATGTACCTAACCAAAACAAGACGAGTCTAAGTGTTTCCAATTCCAGGGGTGGCAGGTTGTACCGTTTAGGCAAGTCAATATTTATACCGAGTACGTATATGATCATTTTAGGTAACAAAACCGGATGTTCAGTTTGGAACTAATTGTACATTTGTATATTTGACCATCTAACACCGATATCAATCTACGTAGGTGCAGTATAAATCATTGTAATTTTTAGGGATATTTGGGATGTTTGAGTTTCAAGGATGTAAAAAATGTGGTTTCATCTTAATCCTTATTATTGTATTTTTTGATGCCAAACTTAATATTGTATAATTATTTTATACCATTTTCAGATTTCATATAAAATGGCCTCATGAACATGTCATATGAATGATGTATGTTTAAACAAATTACAGAGCGGGAGGAAATTTAGTCGAAATTAAACAATTTTGTTCAATTTATGTCATTATTTCACATTAAATCAAACATCTGATTTGTGTTTACTTCATTAATCCATACTGAAGTAAAGAAAAAAAAAAGTAATTTAAACAATATTGACAATATTTTACAAGGAAAAAGGAAATATTTAGGTCATAAACACCCGTTGATAGTTGGACCATTTAAGCTTAAATCATAAAACATGTAACTGAATATTGATAATTAAATATAAATTTAGATTTGGATTGGATGTATGTGTATTTGAATAATGCAGCGGAACCTTCTTGAGAAAAAATTACATTTTCCCCTGAATTTTGAGGCTTTAGAAACTCGGATTATTTTCGACGTTCAAAATGTACTGTGGCGTTTCGCTTAATTGAATCGCAGTAGAGAAATTATATATATCAGGAGGTAGATTACGACAGCAAATAATAAACTATAAGGAATTAAGTTAAGTTTATTTGATGTTTTCTTGCATTTGCGGCATAAGGATACTGGATGTTTAGTAAATCATGTTTGTTTATACAAAACATTCCTCTAACAATACAGAAAAATTCTCTCTCTCTCTCTCTCTCTCTCTCTCTCTCTCTCTCTCTCTCTCTCTCTCTCTCTCTCTCTCTCTCTCTCTCTCTCTCTCTTTATAATTCCTATAATGTATCTGAATGACACCTTTCCAGACTCAATTACTCCCTTGATGTCACTGTCATAAAGTTTTATTTATGATCAAACCGATATAAGGTCTTAAAATGGAAATTTGATACGGTATCCGAATAAATTAGCAGTATTAAATGGGTGATTAAATTATAAAATGATCCTCTAGAGCTTGAGCTTTATGGACTTTATATCATATTCATCTATGTACTTTCATCAGTAATAAGAGCACAGAGCCATTTTCTGGGGTTTTCCTCACAAACGGTTTTAGATATGGTATCATTCTACTTCTGAGTCTATTAATCTTAACTAGGAACTAGCATCATTATGTATACGGATAAAATGCATGTACTTGTGCTGTACAATGATTCGGGACTGCCTGCATATCAATGCTAATTACACACTCAAGGTAGTCAAAAGTTACACATGTAAGTGTAAACATAGATTATCATACACCTACGTCATGTAAGCATCCCCTGCATGCAAGCCAAGACTGTCGTGCATGATTACGATCAAATCTTGTATAAGATAATGAAGAATTGTTGTAAAGGACATAATCACCAAAATCATACAACTGAGTAGAAGACACCATACCAAACAAACTAGGGTTTCATTCTAAAATATTCATGTTAAAATGTGAATATTAAAATAATTTTAGGTTGATTTAGAGTGTGGCTGTACCGTTGATACTAAGACACATTTGGCAGTATAATGATACACTGCATGGCTAGCCGGCATGAGATGCCTACTCCTATTTGGTTCTTGATCTCATCAACTTTTGGTGATATGTTTCTCTTTATTATTATTATTATTATCATTATCATTATTATAATTATTATTGTTGTTGTTGTTGTTATTATTATTATTATTACTGCAACTATTACTACTACTACTACTACGACGACGACGACTACTAAAACTACTACTACTACTACTACTACTACTACTACTACTACTACTAATATTTTGACTTTTTTTGGTTGCGCCCATCAACTTTTCATTAGAAATTAATTTCGTGTGGTTATGATGTATTGTATATATTTGTGTCTATTATCCGATACAATTCTCGAAGCATATTACGTCTGCTCTAACTGCTTTAAAAGATCATATTATCAAATATTGTGATGTAGCATTTCATAATAGTAACATCAATTACTTTTGGTCGATTAAAAATTCTCATGAAGTTACAGACAAACTTCTTTCGCTAAATTTCAAAGCGACTCAAATTTCTACATTCGATTTTTCTACACTTTATACACCTCTGCCTCATGATTTGATTAAAAGCAAATTGCTGTCTCTTATACAATGGTGTTTTCACAGAGAATCTAAAACGTACATATGTACTTCCAATAACTCCGGATTCTTTTCCAACAAATAATATACTTCATATAAATACTGGACTTGCAAGGAATTATGTAAAGAACTAGATTTTCTCATGAATAACATTTTTGTGCAATTTAATGGCAAGATATATCAACAAATAGCTGGGATTCCTATGGGTACTAACTGCGCGCCTCTGATAGCAGATTTATTTCTTTATTGTTATGAGAGAGATTTTATGGTTTCTCTTCAAAAATCAAAACATTTTGACCTCATTGACAAATTCAATAATACTTGCAGATATCTGGATGACATTTTGGTTATCGACAACCCTGAATTGGAACAATTTATATCAGAAATTTATCCACCAGAGCTCACATTGAATAAAGCTAATACTTGAGATAAATCTACACCTTTCTTAGATTTAAACATCAAAATTATCAACCACCTAATATATACTAATATTTATGATAAACGTGAGGATTTTGGATTTCGTATTGTAAATTTCCCTTACTTGGATGGCGATGTCCCTCGACTCCCATCATATGGTATCTATATATCTCAATTAGTTCGATTTGTCAGAGGCTGCACCGATGTTTTGGACTTTCATAAACGAAATTTACAAATTACTACTAAACTTTTAACTCAGGGTTACAGATATCACAAGCTAAGAAAAACATTCGGCAAATTCTTCAGATCTTATTCAGAACTTCTATCTAAATTTGGAAATATTTCTTTTCAACAGTATGTATCCAATGGAATTTCACATCCTTTTTTTACGGTGATCTCGTATATAAACTAAGGAAAGTAAAAGGCTCCGATAACGTTATTTTATCATGTAATAAAATAATCAAACGTCTTCTAAAGAGACAATATGATATTGAGATCATCAAAAAGAGTATAGGTCTTGTATTTGGCCCCTCTACAGCCTTATGCAGACTTTTACTTGAACCTTGCACGCCGACTAACAGGGCGGTGGGGACTATATGATGGGCCTTGTCCAAACCTCTTTCAGAGGAGACATGGTCCTGAACCTCGTCCCCTCTGACTGTTAGTCGGAACTCCTACAGATCTAGGGTCTTAGCTCGCTTTCAGACTGGCAGAGCACGGTTTATCATGTTGATGTCGCATATATTTTTATACCATTATGTATTTTACAATACCTTACGTGTTTATATTTTTATGACCTCTCAATATGCGATACCTGTTGACCCTTGCTCTTTACATGGAGGATTATTTATAAATTTTTAAATGTATGTCCTTTGATTGTTCCGCTGTTACGGTGAGTGGGAAGGTGGGCCCGTAAACCGGTTAACCACACCATTTGTTTGGCTTTTGTCAAATTAAATGACCGTCCTAAGTCGGTATCGTAATTGCACTACAATCAAATATTTTTGTAATGTGATATATGTTCTAGTATATTATTTATATTCATGTATTGTATAGCTCTATGGTGACTTCTGCCACATAACTGAGCCAGTAACTCCTCTTTTTTCTTTGATCGGAATTTAAGATACTTAGGGACTATGAACCGTTGCGTGATATCTACAATGTCTTTCAGAATGTAAACGGACTGGGTTTACCTGAGCTCAAGCTACCTGACAGTTAAATTAATAGAGTTTGTATTTGAAAGTTGATCATGTTTCAATAACTAAAGATTCCATTGGATATATACTGTTGAAAAGAAATATTTCCAAATTTAGATAGAAGTTCTGAATAAAATCTGAAGAATTTGCCGAATGTTTTTCTTAGCTTGTGATATCTGTAACCCTGAGTTAAAAGTTTAGTAGTAATTTGTAAATTTCGTTTATGAAAGTCCAAAACATCGGTGCAGCCTCTGACAAATCGAACTAATTGAGATATATAGATACCATATGATGGGAGTCGAGGGACATCGCCATCCAAGTAAGGGAAATTTACAATACGAAATCCAAAATCCTCACGTTTATCATAAATATTAGTATATATTAGGTGGTTGATAATTTTGATGTTTAAATCTAAGAAAGGTGTAGATTTATCTCAAGTATTAGCTTTATTCAATGTGAGCTCTGGTGGATAAATTTCTGATATAAATTGTTCGAATTCAGGGTTGTCGATAACCAAAATGTCATCCAGATATCTGCAAGTATTATTGAATTTGTCAATGAGGTCAAAACTTTTTAATTTTTGAAGAGAAACCATAAAATCCCTCTCATAACAATTAAGAAATAAATCTGCTATCAGAGGCGCGCAGTTAGTACCCATAGGAATCCCAACTATTTGTTGATATATCTTGCCATCAAATTGCACAAAAATATTATTCATGAGAAAATCTAGTGCTTTACATAATTCCTTGCAAGTCCAGTATTTATATGAAGTATATTGTTTGTTGGAAAAGAATCCGGAGTTATTGAAAGTACATATGTACGTTTTAGATTCTCTGTGAAAACACCATTGTATAAGAGACCGCAACTTGCTTTTAATCAAATCATGAGGTAGAGATGTATAAAGTGTAGAAAAATCAAATGTAGAAATTTGAGTCGCTTTGAAATTTAGCGAAAGAAGTTTGTCTATAACTTCATGAGAATTTTTAATCGACCAAAAGTAATTGATGTTACTATTATGAAATGCGACATCACAATATTTGATAATATGATCTTTTATAGCAGTTAGAGCAGACGTAATATGCTTCGATAGTACCGTAGTAGAGCAGTGGCTAGAATTAGATATGAAACGTGATTTATATGGACTTTTATGTAGTTTTGGGAGCCAATATATGGTTGGTAGATCAGATTTATCAGTTTTAATTTTGAAGTCGGACATGGTCATGAGGAGATCGTGCAAGTTGCTGTCTCTTGAGGTAGGGCTTTCTACATACGTATGAGTGGAGTTTAATTCGTTTTTAAGTACTTCAATATAATATAGTTTTCAAACAACTATTATGTTATTACCTGCTTTATCAGCAGGAACAAAGACATATTTAGCATGTAAGTCAGCTATCTTCTTTTTAATAGAATTTGCCGTCAATGTATTAGGCTGCTGAAATAAATGCGGATTTTCCGTAAAGTTCTTAATACGGATATCGACAATTCTTAAAATCTCGTATTTCCAATCATTAAGAGCATGAACCTTTACCTGTTCTTTTTTACACCAACGTTTACAATATGTAGTTAAAGCATCTTCTATAACGTAACGGCATTTATTGAAATCTATCCTGGACGGTAACCTATATTTAGGTCCTTTTCCAAAAAGGGTGCGCAATTTCTTGTCCGAAATACAGTTTAGGTCACCCGTAATAACATGACCTGCCGGTTTATAAACATATTTAGATTTTTCACAAGAACACGACGAAGGAATAGAGTCTGAAACATCAGGGTTAGATGTAACTTTATTATAATTTAGAATAAGATATCTTAAAGGCTTTTTGTACTGGTAACAAATAAGTGGAGGTTCTAAATTTTCAAAATATTGGGGGATTTTAGATGTGACTCTATGATCACGGAAAATATTAGAAATGTTAAGTAGATCGAAGCCTTTATCAATAAATTTAATTTTGAGAAATTGCTGCTTGGGTGGAAGAGACGGAATACGAGGAAAGAGTTTATTATATGAAAATAAAATAATTAAATTGAGTTTATATCAATCAGAATTGCGTAAACTTCGAAGATCAGCTTCGTCCAGGATAGGTTTCAATTTATTTACCGGAATAGAGGATAGTGCATGCAAAAGTTCATGACGGCCATTATTTTTTTGCGATAAATAGAAGATCGTTTAATGACCTATTTAAACGATTACGTTTTCTGATGTTACGAATACGGCGACGACAATGTGACCTACGTTTTCTAATAGTTTTATGTTTTAATATATTTGAATATTGATCTTATTCAGACGAGAAGAAATATTACCTTGTCGATATATTTGGTCGTTGAGACCGAGAGGGTATGGGGTTTGTAGTTGTTTAATCCAGTAGAGCTCGGTTTCCAAAAGTCGTTTTTTAACATCTGATTTCGTATCACCTGGTTATTTAGAGATATTTTCTACTGGAGTTATTTTCACATTGTTAATATTATGTTGGTATTTATTAAAGTGGTTATAAAGAAAATTCTGGTATTTACGTCGTGAATTATTACGAATTTTATAGGAATGATTCCGAAAACGTTGTTTCAAAGTTTAAGAAGTTTCCCCGACATATTGAGCCCCACATCCTCTAGCTTCTCAAGTGATGACATATATAACATTGGCAGTATTTCAATCTATGTCTTTGTCTAATTTGGTGTTAAATGTATTTCCATTAACCGAAGATTCAATATTGGACTTGCAGCTTAAATGATGGCAAGTAAGACATTTCTTGGCGTTGCACTTATTAATCTTAGAATACCCTCTGCGTATAGAATAGACAGCTCTGTAAGAATTTATAGGTGTGAATGTTTTTGAACGTTTAATAGGGAAACTACTTTTAAGTGGAGAAATATGAACTTAAGTGGTGCCGAATAATTTTCTACAAGAAATACCAGGTATATGAAGAGTGGACACAGAGGGCAATCTAAGTGGTGTCATTATAACTTTAGGAGATTTGTATTTTAATCTAATTATATTTGAAGCCATTTTAATGAAAAGGGGTGGGTCGGGGGTAAGGATGTACAAACCCAGGGGAAAGCTCCCACACAACCAAGTCAGTAACTATTGGGTGAATAATAACACTTGAAACACCCAGACACGGGAAACCTTTAACAGGCTCCACACTGCATCTGAGAATAAGTGTAGATATGAAAGAAAAAAGAGGAGTTACTGGCTCAGTTATGTGGCAGAAGTCACCATAGAGCTATACAATACATGAATATAAATAATATACTAGAACATATATCACATTACAAAAATATTTGATTGTAGTGCAATTACGATACCGACTTAGGACGGTCATTTAATTTGACAAAAGCCAAACAAATGGTGTGGTTAACCGGTTTACGGGCCCACCTTCCCACTCACCGTAACAGCAGAACAATCGAAGGACGTACATTTAAAAATTTATAAATAATCCTCCATGTAAAGAATAAGGGTCAACAGGTATCGCATATTGAGAGGTCATAAAAATATAAACACGTAAGGTATTGTAAAATACATAATGGTATAAAAATATATGCGACACCAACATGATAAACCGTGCTCTGCCAGTCTGAAAGCGAGCTAAGACCCTAGATCTGTAGGAGTCCCGACTAACAGTCAGAGGGGACGAGGTTCAGGACCATGTCTCCTCTGAAAGAGGTTTGGACAAGGCCCGTCATATAGTCCCCACTAAAATAACAAATGGCGCATTACCATGGGGTGTTTGACGATCACAATACGAACGGCTTATACGTAAGCATGATATATAAATGTGGATTAATAATGTAAAATATGAATCACATGACTATGACACTAACAGCAATGTACCAAAGTGGACATTCATAGACCCCTGAAATTCAGAGGTGAGACCTGGTGTCCAGGATGAGTGAGTGTCTCCTGTTTGGATAGTCACACCCGCCCTTAAAAACGTTTTTAAAATTTTTCATAGTTAATAAAAGTTTTCGATTATAGATAAGTTGATTGATGACATATCTAAATTTTTTTTCACCATTTGCTATCGTACATGTATGTAGTTTGCTATTCATGATTTTTACAAACCCTTCTGTTCTTTCGTTTGATGATAGAGAATGGATTTTAAGAGTAAAGTTAATCATGCTTCGTGTACATCCTCCTCTGTATGAATCATTCATCGACAGTGGTAGAATAAGATTATAAAAGAAACTTAAATTCGCAAATCTAGTTGTAATAACATACAAATGACATAATTATATCAACAAAAATGATAGGAAACTCAGATAACATACTTTGACAATATTCAAAATCAAGGGCTATTGACTGTTGTAAAAGTACTACTTTATTTGATTTCAATAGTACGTTTGAACGATTGACGATTTCATATTTTTCTCTAATACCTAAAACACCATCTGGAGTAGGAAACGATTATGAAAAATAGTCTTCAGAACTGACACTGAAATTTCTCAATTTCAATACAAAATTCATAACAATATCGTCTTATGAGCACATAGATGTTCTATGATCACTTTTTTATGAAACGCACTACTTTATTCAAATGAATTTTCCATTCAAAAACAAGATGAAAAGAAAGAATGATGTACTATGTTACGAAATTGAATAGAATTCGAAAGCCGACCTCTTATTCCTGAGTGGGTAAAATATTTAAATATTCTAGAACTGTAAGTAATTAAGAGGTCATTTTCATAAGATATTACTCTTCTTCATACAGTTAATGTACCTTTCTTCTCAGCGATTTCAAATTACAAAAGTACATATTTCTGAACTAATTAAATTGGAATTTCTAAGACGACTACAAAAATGAATTGTAAGAGTTCATGTTATGCTAATCTTTTCATTAGAATACATTTCTGCAAATGAAATCAAAGAAATTCTGTATTATAAAATGGATAATAAATGTAGATAATACTTTAAAGACAAAACTCAATTTGTCATTCAGGCAATATGTTTTATACATCAAATTTCTACTCAATTATCTTTAAGTAGTGAAAAAACCTGATGTTTTTGTAAAAAAAAATGCTTTACAATTTTCAGTTTTCACCAATATCGTTACACATTCTATAAACCAGTTTAAACAAGATTCACATTATCAAATACATAAAATGCAGTGGGATATATTCAGTCTACATTTCAAAATCCCAAGAATAACTTTCTATCAAAATAATGAAAAATACATGGACAGTTCTTCTGCACTATAAATCATACGACTAAAATCAGTCAAATTAATTCAATACTTAATCATATTTTATTTCTAAACTTAATCTTGACAATGTTCCAATTACACATTAACTACTAAGTGTATTCATCATAAGTATGCCTTTCTTTAAACTTAGCAATGCTATTGATAAAAGAAAATGACAATTTGTGAAAAAATGTCAATAGATATAAACAGAAATTTCTCAAAGATAGAATAGATATATATCTCTTTTAAAATGATATACAAACGCTTCGTTTACAAAATAAACTGACTGGATACTAATTCTGCTTTTGTTCGTGTTTATTCCCTGCAGTAGTTCAGCAGTTTTCTCTACTGGCCTCAACAATATAATATGAGTAATATAAGTAATATAATAAATATATTAATTATTGTCGCCTGTAAAAATTAATAAACCAACGAAATCATAAGGTATATGAAAATTACATTTTACCTCATAACAGCTGAATTAAACATTACATGGGATAACTCCTTGATCATAACATTCCTTTGAATCCAATCAATGCTGGTTAGACGACACTTTTCAGAAGGGGGCAGATACCGACTCAATGGTATTGATATGAAGATGAGAAAGAAATACTTGAGTGTTCTCTGTACCCTTTTTATATACCGCCCTTAGATATGCTGCGGACAATAGATATCAATAATTCCTGCCCACTAATCGTGTCATGCTAATTGATGGAATTTTAGTCGTTTATAGTAATGTAGCTTGTATCCGTGCGTTTTGTATACATTATACCATAGAAGTATGCCAGCTAAACGTACAATTTTATAGGATCTTTATGAAAAGATCGAAGAATGATAATAAACGCTATATTTAGTCATTTTGCGTTCTCATGTCATTTCATATAATATATTGAAATGACACGATTCCTTGCCAATGTTTAGTCCAGCAACTTATATTTCATTTATCAGAATATGTAAATGTTGTATTTCAAAAGTTGGCTATATGCATTGCAATGAAAATGATTTATTTGCGATGAAGATTCATGGCGTTGATTACCTCCTGTTTCCATGTCGCAATATGACTGAGAAAGCGACGTTAAATTTGTATCAAACAACCATTTATCAGGCAGTATTCTCCAGAGCTGCCAAGATACAAATGGCATGCCACTTGTGTTGATCAAGGAACTACTACTTCAGTTCGTCATTCTGACTCATCTCGATAGAGAATTATTGAAATTAAAGTCATATGGTAATGAATCTATGATTTTTAAAAAAGGTACATGTATAATGCCCGTTCAAAGAAAGCATTATGGATTACTTTACGAAACTATGGATACCTTTTGTTTAACTATAGAC
This sequence comes from Pteria penguin, assembly GCA_035048485.1. Lineage (NCBI taxonomy): Eukaryota > Metazoa > Mollusca > Bivalvia > Pterioida > Pteriidae > Pteria > Pteria penguin. The sequence goes on along the minus strand of CM068580.1, from coordinate 49,643,529 downwards.
ATGCTCTTTTTATTATTCATATAACTCCTATGATAGAATGATGATAATAGGATTGCTTTACATAATGCATAAGAACATTTCTATCTCGGATCTTAATATATGTGTTTTCATAACCGCATATCAAATTCAAATTGTCGTGTTCCATTGTTTACAGGAGATGATAGAAGACATCTGATCAGGCTGTATGACATAAATCACCCGTGACATGCACATAAAACATGATGATAGTAAAATCAGGACTGAAAACATTAAAAAATATTCGATTGTACTGTAGTTAAGTACTGACTTCAGTTAAAGTAACAATCGTCACTCATTTGGTGTGGTTAACCGGTTTACAGACGCCCATCTTCCCACTCACCCCAAAAGCAGCACAATAATATGACACAAATTAAAAAAAAATACAAATAATCCTCCATATAGAAAACAAGGATCAACAATTTTCTCAAGAAGAGAGGTCATAAAAATATTTACAGTGCAATGTGTGTGTTAGAACACAACATGGAATTGTCAGATAAATAAATGGAACATGGCACATGGAAGTACTTGCTTGTATAATAAATTTTCTTGTCTAAACTATTGTAAAGAAAAAAGAGGAGTTACCGGCTCAGTTATGTGGCAGAAGTCACCATGGAGCTATACAATACATGAATATAAATAATATAATAGAACATTTAACACATTACAAAAATATTTGATTGTAGTGCAATTAATTATAAAAATCATATTACATTTGTGTTATCTAAGAAGAAAAGTAAAAAAAAAATTTCAGCATTTTGTAAAATGGCATATTAGTGCAGTTTTCAAAGGACGATATTGGTCATACGCTTCAAATGCATTGTAATAAGCATTTGAGATGTTCAAATACAATAGAAAAAAGGACTCTCACTCTAAAATTATCAATCAAAACAATGGATTTATTCTTTGTGTGTTAGCATCAGTAAAACCCGTACATCCACTGTATATCCATTTCGAATATAACCATCTCAGATGTTTAAGAATTATAAACCGAAAGACGTACAAAATTAGCAAAAAGTAAAATCATACAAAACAAACAAAAACATCTACTAAGGAACTACTGAGTGAACTTGAAAGCAAGTTCAAGTGTCCGGGAGAATAAGCATCTCGTGCTTGCTAGCAACATCCGTCACTTAAATTCGGTACGCATTGTCCAATGAAATAAATATTAGAACATATATATTATATAACTGTGTGCATTTCGACAATTTATGTCTTTTTAGTGATGCTCTTGGGCGAATGATTGGAATTCAAATAGTACATAAATATTTGAAGAGCAGAATTTAAATCAAAATGGCCGAAAAAGTGACCCAAAGAATAAATCTAAAGACAGAGCTATGCATGAGTGAGATCCTCCTTAGTTTTAGATTTATTCACAAACTTTCATGACTGAAAGTTTTAAGTATATATTTCACGTCAGTACAAAACGCCGAAAACAAGACTTAGGATGCCCCCGGAGACGATCAGTCCACCAGCAGTGACACCGACCTAGTGGTTATAATAAATATTAGATCATATATACCTTATAATTTTGTCCACCAAATGCGCATTTCGACAACTTATGTCTCATCAGTGATGCTCATGACACCGAACATAAGTATCAAATTCGGTGTTTAGATTGATAGTTTGCAATTCAGAATACAGAGTTAAGCCAAAATTTGTAGATATGTATTTTAGACATTTATCTGGGTCCAATGTGATTACGTCTGTCCTTTTCTTGCATTGAACGCACTCTGTACCCATCTCATTCATTCATAATGGGCGCTTCAACATTTTATATGGTTGTTGGAAGTCGAATGCATTTAAAAGTTACGTACGCACTCCTACTGCCATTTTAAAGGAAGGTCCAAGTTCTAATTACATTGTATATTCATGAGTTCAATAATTCATTTGGATATGGATAGACAAGGAGCATCTGTTATGGCTGTCTAGTCAATTATGGTTGCTTTGGTGATTTGTTACTACAGTATTGACTATTAACTAGTATCCTTAATAGTCCGTATCACTGTGGTATAGCGTTGTCTGTGATAATAGAATCTAATTTTCTTCTGAAACTCTATCTTATTTTGAGTCCAAATTCAAAACTTCATTTTATCTTGATAGCTTTACTACATGTTATTATGACATCATATACCTCATCTGCATGAACTTGTTTAGTGATATAACCGAAGAATGAGATGACGCGTGCATAACTGAATTAAGTTGATTATATTACATGATATGAAATATCAATACAGCAAATATCATCTTTCACAGGCGGCCATACTATCAGAAAGACAAACGGTAACTCCGAAAGAGAGTTTCAAGCGACTGGTGAAAATGTTGGAAATAACTAATGGCTATATATCCACTTGAAACTTCCTGACCCTTCTATTCTGTTTATGAAACTTAGAATCCTTGAGACAATAAATCATCCTACAAATAATGCCAAATCTAAACACGCTTTTCCATTGAAAGAGGCAAGTGTGCTGGATTAGACATCCCAATACTGTTACACTGTTTGGATGTAATGATAATATCACAAACATACAATATCTTACTGTATCCTGTGTGTCAAGCATTTAGTCTACTGGGTTTATGTGACAGAATCCAAAGAAGAAATTGAAGTCATAGCTTATGTAAATACAAGAAGCCTGAGATTCATAATATTTCCTTTGATGCATTTCTACCATTTATAAATAAACTATTCAGTCTCCATCATATTCATACCAAATTTCATTCAATTCTTCTGAGTACTCACAAGGGTCTGGAAAACTCTTCATTTTTTGACAAAAATAAAGAGATTCCATGCATTTCTGAAAGCTTTTGTAGTTTTTCAGTCATCAAATTAAGTAAATCACTCTAAAACTAAGGAGTATCTCCCTCATGCATTGCTCTGTCCTTATATAGATTCTTTGGTTCACTTTTCGGTCATGTTGGCTTCAACACTGCTCTTCATATTTTTATAAATTTTGAGAATCCCAGTCATTCGGCCACGAGCATCACTGAAGAGACATAACTTGTCGAAATGCGCATATGGTGCACAAAATTAAAAGGTATATATGTTCCATATTCATTTCAACCTTGTGAATGCTCTTCATCTGATTTCAAAATTATCCAAGTTGTTACTCCTGCTTTAAACTTCGATAAAACACCGAATTTAAAAATCTTTTTAAAACGGATCCAAAATATAGAAAGCCAAGATCATTCCCATAAGGCCAAAATTTCGAGATTATGCATGAAATTTGAATTGATTATTAGTTACCTTTGTATTCTACAATGGTTTGTTTCTATATTCCCCTAGATAATCATGGAAGCATACAGTATTATACTGACATACAGTGGCCACTTTATTCGTCCGTTTGTGCATCTTTCCTTCCGTTTGTCTATTTAAATGTCCGAGTTCATCTCGAAGTTGAAAATTAACAAGAACTATTTTGAACATTTTTATACTATTATTTCTCACTGGGTCAATAGAGTGTATGAAATGTAGCTCAAATGTTGTTTTAAGTAACCAGACTGTGGCTGTGGCCATGCAGTGGCCAGGTTAATAAGAGATAATGTAATAGCAGAATAAACTAACTGTAATTTATTGTGATTCATATAACTTTTTGATTTTCCCATGATAATCTATAGAAATCTATTAAAGGGAAATGGAAAAACATCAGACTTAGCTGTAGGGCAGAAGTCACAAAGGAGACGTTTATTGCAATTTCAAGAATATCTTCTTTTGTTTTCAGAAGAACCAAAGAACATTGGTATATTTTGTGATACTGTTGCATGTAAAATGATAAAATACCTAGAAGTACTCAGAAAAATCTATTATACAAGTGGTATTAGCTATCTCAGACCCTAGAAGAAGAAAAAAGAGGAATTACTGGCTCAGTTATGTGGCAGAAGTCACCATGGAACTATACAATACATGAATATAAATAATATACTAGGAGAAAACATGGGATAAGGTGTATATAAGAGTAAACATCACCGGTTGATCCATCACAGACGCGGTGATACCATAAGATTATGTACGCTAATGTAAATTTTAGTGGAGACTGGTAATGGTTTAATTGTAATTACAATCGATAAAGAGTCATGATGAATAAAGATAATGTAATATTATCATAGTTGTACATCATTTATTACGTATCAAGTACAAATCAAAGATCTTGATCCGATATCCACAACTTGAAGTCGAAGAAACACGACAATACATATGTAAATGAAATATTAGCAATCACGAACCTCTGTCAAAACAGAGGTAGGATCAGGTGCCATGGAGGAGTAAGCATCCCCTGCCGACTGGTCACACCCGTCGTGATGCCATAAGTATAAGCGACAAAGTATTATTCGCTGTCACAGAATTAGGAAACGGCACAGCCGTAGTCAAAATAAGTATATGTCATAAGCAGTAAGAATGCTGCTGTATAGTATAGGTAATACAGATGGGTTAGTTACTGTGAAATAAGGAAGTCAACATGTCAGACAAAGATACATCATATGAGCAAATAATGTCTTTATAACAACCGTAAAGTTTGCGGAATGTTGACATAAGTCGTGATATTTCATATCCTTGTTTGAGTAACTTTTTTCCTAGTAGTTGACTTCGATAAATGAAAGAGCAATACTCAGATGACGCTCGCGCATATCGAATCAATTGGGATACATAAACACCGTACTCAGGTGATAAAGGAATGTTGCTACTAGTATATGGAAAGTTAACAATGGGGAAACTAAATATCAATAATACTAGCATCAATGATTACTTTTATTCCAACCTTAACTCAGATGTATCATTTTATATATTCATTGGGTGGTTGATGGGATAGGAAAAATAAACGCAAAAGAAACCAAAGCAAATGAAAATACTACACATATGTTGTATAGCTCCCAGTCTACTTACACCCTACCGTGATGTTTATATCTGAACAATTTTCACACAAAGTAAAAATAATTGTAACGTTATTGACATTTCAGGAAATACCAGAGGAAATCATTCGTATGGTTTATTTTCAACTGATATTTTATAACACTTATACTGGGTATTATGATGAAATAATTAACCCGTATAGTTTATACACTTCTTTTTATTTACTTAATACTTACATTTTGCTATGTCACATGCTAACTTAAATTTTAAAATTGTTCACAAAAAATGTTGACTATAATATTAACCCCAACCATATTAATAGTGAATAATTAAAACTGTGAATAATTTTTGAGTTCCTATGACAAACACAAGGAAAGCCATGTTGACCAATACTGTACAAGTATGAGACGACATGCGCTTTTTCACATTTTATTTACATGTATATAACACGTGATCTTTTTGTTTTATTTCATAATTGCATAATCATATGTCCCGTTTACTTCTATTTGCATGTTTTATGACCCTGTACCAATAGCACATAGAGACAATATTACACATGTCCAAAATTTATTTTGAAATTTATTTCGGAATATCTTCGTTATCATAAATCTGTGTAAAGTATCTTATTTACACGAAGAATAAGCTTCTTCTGAATACTTTATTTCATAATGAATGAATTTTATACTACCTTCATTAGTACAAATTCATGATAAAGAAAGAAATCACATGCTTAAACTGTGACTGTTATTTTGGGAAACAGATGTAACATATTCTAAGTATGTTATGGAAATAAAACACTTTGTGACAGTTTTATACTGTTGGGTATGGATGACATCGGTCGTAATCATGTAAATTTCCTTTTTCTATACACATTTTATTAAAACCAATAAAAGTAGTGTATTAACTAACAATTTAACTATGAATAATATTCTGATTTATATCTGAATTTTCGTGAAAATGATCAAAGAGCATTCATTCGTTGCGTCAGACAATGCCTGTCAATTAAAAGAAAATTTACATATTATCAAGAAAATAGACATAATTCCAATTCATGTTAGCGGCTTGAATGTTAGTTCTGTAATAACCCTGATTTTATAGAAGCTTTTTCTTTTTATCTCCCCCATCCCATGAGACTTTTAAACAGCTGTAAGTTAATATAGTTACGATAACTCCATATTTATGGTTTATTAATTCAGTTCTACTTCAGAGTTTGCTCAATAAGTGTTAGATTACATATGTATATTTGCAATAATAACTTAATAAATCATGATGATATGATATACATGTTAATGCAAGAGTTTATCACCAACTGGAATTATAATGCAAATTCGAACACACCTTTTTGCACAAATAGAAACATGCACGTCTTTCCAAATATATTCTGTGTCTGCGTGATGTTTGAATTTTCATACCAAAAATAAACCGAAAACTTTAAACGAACAGTAGTCCATATAAAAATAATATGATGTATGAAGCACTAAGTGAAAATATCACGAAAGCCCTGCAAAATTTAGCTTTAAAAAGTTTATGATTCACTAGACAATTGGCAAAATTCATTCCCTTTAATTTTTGGAGTTACTGTCCATCTTTGTTGTGTGGAAGTTGTTTTGTTTCCTTCTTAAACAATTAATAGTACTACCATATTAACTTACTTAACCTCTACATAATATTATTTTTAAGGTATCTCACTTGAACCTTTGACAGCAATTTAGACGTTCGAATCCATAAACAAGATATATCAAGTAGGAAGCAAAGAGTCAAGATTTAATTAATTTGTATGAACAATACGGCGATAAACATTCGGTGTTTTACTCGGTTTGACAAAAACACTGAGAATATAGAGTTTTATACACCGTATTATCGGCAACGCATAAGCAGAACAAAGCAAACACTAGTTTTAATTGTATAAATGAAATATAATGTTCCAAACTAATTAAACCATTCTGATACCTTTTCATACATCCATTGTTTTACCGTTATAAATTGCACCTAATTTTCCAGTTGCTATAAAGAATTGCAGCACGCCTTGAACATAAAAGAAGAGACCTTATATTTTTAAATTCGCATGAACACGAAATTATATTCGGTATATATTTATGTATATAATATATGTATAATCTTTTAAGATTTCGAGATATTATCATACATATAATTATATTAAAGAAAATAACTGTAATTATATCTTAATATGTTTGTCTATCGAAGTATAGACCAAAACACTCACACACAGTTTGTGCATTGGGTTATTTTGTGTATACATCGATAGGCAGAAAAATATTACAGTGATTCATTTCATTTTATTTTCTTTAAATATAACATTTATTCATGTTATAAACAGCACGGGAAGGCAATTTTGTTTCTCACATTAATACACAACGTTCAAAACATATCCTTTTTATTATATTCTGTTCCATTACTATTACTTCTGGATAAATCATTGATTTTTTTCTGGTGTTAAATGAGAGAGAAAACTGTTGTTGATAATATAGCATATAACGAAATGCATAGAATGTTACAAATGTAACAGCAAAAGGGCTAGAAACTCAATACAATCACAGAATATTGACTTACTAGTGGTTATTATTAAAATGCTTCATACTTGATGTCATAATTAATACTATTCAAAACCTTCATAGTATGCGAAATTACATACTGGGAATAAATATTGCATAACGACTTCATTACTGTTAGGGATCAGCAAGCATATTATGTATTAATTAAATAATTGAAAAATTACCCCACTCTTACTTTACTTATTGCTTATTAACCAACTTAATAGAAATCGGTAGGGGAAATGACGCACTAACTTATGACATCACAAATGTAACAATTGAAAATCATGAAAAAGTGTAATTTCTTTACGGAATCAAAAATGCAGTTCTTTTATTTTTCGATGGTAGAAGTTTTATTACAATGATGAGATTTCCTTCCTTCTTGGGCATCACTAAAGAGATATAAGCTTTTAAATGCGCATACGTTTCAACAAATTAAAAACGACGAAGAATCACAGAAGAGTTAAAATATCTTGTAGTCCCTGGATTTAAACGACAATATCGTGTATAGTGTCATATTCAGACAAATGCCAACCCCAATTAAATCGGGGTAAGATCATGTGCCGAGAACAGTATTAATTTAGGTATAGATATTCTAAGAACTACGACTTGAATACATATTTTCAAATATAAATCATTAATACCATCTTTAAATATGGCCTTAAAAATTTAATTACCATATATAAAGTAGGCTATTATGTTGGATAATCTGCTTATGTCATTATTTACTAATCAGGGGCCAGTTTTTCGAGACTTTAACCACTGATTAAGCTAACCAGTAGTTAAAGTTTGAGAGACAATTAATCTAATTTATAAGATTTCCGTGTAAATATCTTAATTACGTTACATTGGTGGTTACATATGCAAATCAGTACACAGACTATGACTTAAAGTCTTCACAATTCAAAGATATAGTTAGATACAATTTAACCATTGGTTAGCTTAACCAGTGGTTAAAGTTTCGAACAACTGGCCACAGGATGTCAGTGACGGCCACTTAACCAGCTAAACCAACACTGTGTCATTATCTCTGCTCTAAACTACTTAACTCCACTCTACTCTTGCGTTACTCTTGTCTACTCTACTCTTCTTTGTTCTACTCTTGTGTACTCTACTCTTCTTTACTCCTTTTTTCCCCTGGTTTCTACTTTTTTAATGACAGCAAAGTTATCTTTTGAGAAAATCAATCATTTGGATTTCTAAAGTTGTTGCAGATAGATTGTTTTATTATACCGGTATTGAAATACTTGATAGTGATCAAAATATTCAAGTCGATACCATGTAGTGCTACAATGAGTGTGAATTACGGTGTAATGGAGCTATGTGAAACGGAAATAAATGATCTGGGGACACATAATTTTATAGGTGTTCATTTTAGTATGTCATAAATAAAATTCTCTGTATAACATGTATTATATTACTGACTATGAGTAATAAAGTCCGGAAAAGGATTGCACTTTGCAAGAGTATTGTTACTATTCTGATGATAATCTAGATATCTAGAATGTATATTTAATAATATAATGATCATAAGTCATAAGTGCTGATTTGACAAAAGAGAAGACAGAGGACATTTGACCAAGCTGTATGTCACAAATCACGAAGAACATGCACATAAAACATAATAATAGTCAAAATAAACACAGAAATCGACATTACAAAAATATTTGATTTCAGTACCATATTACAATACCGACGGTAGGACAGTCCATTAAAGTAACATTACAGCATCTCATTAATTCACGAGAGTTAAAATACCAGAATTTGATATATAATTCCACAATATGTCTTCTCACAAGGTTATAAAATTTTGGTATAATCAAGGAAATGGTTGATGTCTTTATATAACATTAAAAATACATACCGAGTTTAAAGTAATAGGAAATGTCACCAAATGCAACCAGCATTTTGTGGATACTGTACTACATTTCATTGTTACTTTTTATGTTCTATTTAAACTACTTTGCTACTTTCAACATACAACATTGTATTTTATATTTACATATTTGAACTTATATGAAGAGATTTGATCGAGTTAATTCAGACATTCTACTTCATGTCTTTGATTCTGAAATGAAATAACTCATGAGCATTGACTTACAAAAAAGAACAAAATACAAAAATATTCTAGGAGCTTCTGAAAAGGATTTTTAAATTCAAAAAATCCATTTTATTGATTATAGCTATAACAATCTAGCAATGATTTACATTGCCTACGGTCGAGCAAGCACAAGTGTTCATATATTTTCATACAATAATTTATACCTTCAATCTTTTAATGTATCGTTTTATACAATCTTAGAGAATTGTTTCAAGAACAAATAATTTCTATAATGGTAAAGACAATGATAGTCATAAATAATAAATCGCTAAATGACAAACTACAGAAGTGGTGTCACAGAGGCTTGATTTGTAGCTTGTCCTGCCACGCAGATTTGTTCATCCTAACGTAAATTAATCTATGGCTTCAGAATAGATATTTCCGGTGCATTGTAATCGCTAATTGTCATATTTCATTTAATTGCGATTAGACGTATAGACGAAAAGCATAAGCTTTCATTAGAAATTCATGAAAACCAAGAAAAGTGTATAGAGTTGTAGAGAGTATTGAAACTGCACAATTATTCTAAAATATTGCGGGAAAACGCTTCTTGTTGTATCATATAATGGTTTTTGAGAATAAACCATGGTTGCCTAGTTCGGATATGCTGGAACTAAAAGAATAGCCCAGTGGAGAAAAGATACAATGCACTAATATGATAGTATTAAAAGCATTTATCAATCCAACTACTCTCATGCGCCAGGCTCAAATTAAATTTTAAATTTTGTACAACGACTGAACGGCTAAATATGGCACTTGGTAGGAATGAAGTAATAAATGTCCCCTACAGTTTGATAGGAAAGTACGCATCCAAAGGATACTACTGTAAATATGGTTATTTTTGCTGTCGATTATTTTCAGCGTTTTTGCGAGTCAGTTGAATTCGCAAAAATATTTTTCCTAAAGTTAAATCTACTGCAAAAAAGGTCAAGATCCGCCAACGATAAAATAAGCTGGAATCGCAGACGCTGTCGACATTCAATTTAAGTACCGTAAATACTCGAATATAATACGCACCTTTTTAGCCTTATCAGGTTTTGACTGCGTATTATACATATGATTAGAAATCTGTAAGTTTTTTCCACGCTGTTATCAACTTTGCGTTAATTATGATTCGACTGCACTTTGTCGTCCGCTGACCCCTTTCTCTGATTTTTCAATGTAAACTTCTGTATCTCGACATCCCCTGATTAAATATTTTTAACTACTTTATCAGTGACAAAATAGTCTATGTCTCTGTTTATCACGGCAGTGGTTTCTGATTGGCAGATTAAACGGGTGATATAGTGATCTAGCTTTAATTGGTTAATTGATAGTTACGCAATGGGCATAATTATTTGACCGTAACGGCACGAGCATCGACAGCTTGGCCTATTAACATAAGATGCTAGATTAAAAAGAATTGTATTGGTACTTAAATTGGACTATGTCTGCAGATAACAATCGATTCATTCATTTCTTCACAAACATGGGCGACCCCCATGTAAAGTTCACGTAATTTATCTGGCGTCTAGGCGAGTTTGATTGTAAATGAATTGAACGAGAGATTGAGGGAAAAGCGTTGATATCACACGATGAATAAAGGGTGGTCGTTCCGCTTTTGATGATGATACACGTAATGCGATCACATTGTTATAAGTATACGGCAAAGCAAATTCAATTGACAACGTCAACGATGAAATCACAGATTAATTGATGAGGTGCACAAAAGACGAATTACTAAACATAAAAACAAAAATCATATACACGTGTTGAAAAATCTCGATTGCGTCTCGCGGTCTTGCTGTTTCAACACGAAATTATTTTCTGGATTTTCCCCTGCGTATTATACACGGAGTTAGACGTTTTTGGGTTTTTTTTTCTTCATGATTTTCGAGGTCATTTTAGGTGCATGGTATGATCGGGTGCGTATTATAGATTTGCAAAAATAAGAAACACAAAAATAAATCTATAGGCATTTTGCTTAAATTCGCAAAAATAAATCGCCGCAAAAATTTCCAGATTCTCGGTAATGTCACGACGATTCTCAGAATAGATATTTGGATTCACTTGTGTCTTATTTTCCTAACCACGGACAGAAAAGTGTCAACACAAAACATTAGATATATGATCAGAAGATGATAATCATCAGAATTGAGTGGTCCGCGCTAAATATAAGCTTGTGTATTTTCTTCGACTTACGTGTCATGATACTAATATGGACTTGATATCAGGGTAACACGTAATCATATGGACTATATGAGAATAATAAGAAGAAAATAAAATATAAACAATATATCTTAAATTCAGGGACTTGAAGCCGTTATAAGTAATATAAGTAACTTATTGCAGAAATATAATAAATAAAACTATATTTATTATTTCTTAAAAGACTTTTCACTTTTAAAATAACCGACGTAAAATTTTGAGATTACTAGTAAGTTTCAATTATGGAATATTTGAAAAAAAAAATGTGCCCTTTGATAACAATTGTTACAGTAAAGATCATCAAGTGTCTTTGGTGGAAAGCGTTTATATAAGGAGTGGGGTACTTGAAATAAAGAAAGACTTTTTCAGCTTCCAGACAAATCAGTGCAGTGAACACGATTTTCATTAGATCTACGAATGACTGCCCGCTTGTCGATTTATAAATACTGTGATTCAGGCATTTTATTGAGTATTTATCAGCCAGTCAGAATTTACATAAACCATTCGTTTGTGTTGGAAACATTTAACAGTTCATGACGGTATACTTGCATGGACTAGAATATACTTTCGGTCAGCATGCGTTTCTAGAAAATAATGAAGAATCAGTGTACTGTCCTGATTATGTGTACCATATGTCATGAATGGATGATTACTACAAATATCACCTCGTTATAGTTTTCATTAATCAAAATTCTACAGGTAGTTTCAGCTCATTTTATAGAATACGATGTTTCCTCGCTGTTAAGTGTAAAATAATGTAAGCATCGTGGATAGATAGAATATACCGAGATTAAGATCTAAAATCCGTGTTTGATTGAGACTTTGAATGGAATGGACATCATCACAAAGCAATTAGATCTCTGTTTTCTAGAATAAGGAGCTAGAACTATTACTGATTGTTTTTCCTAACCGATTATTCTGAAATCATTTTTCCATCCATAAAGAATAAAAAGCCCTTTGATCTCGTGCCCTGTATTACTTGGTACAATCAGACATCTTTTAAAGACCAGCTGTGTAACGCAATTATCTGTCATTAACAACCACCTTTCTCTGCTCCTTACTACTAATTTCCTCCCAAAAGTCGACCTGTGTTAACAGGTCACCTGCCATGAGAGACCACTTATTAAGAGGCCACCTGCCTTAAGAGATCATGTATTAAGAGGTCACCTGCCTTGAGAGACCACTTTTTAAGATGTCACCTGCCTTGAGAGACCACTTATTCACCTTCTGTTGGATGGTTGCTCATAGTGGGTATGGCAGTATATCACGTTGTTATATAAATCTTTCTCGTGTAGGTAAGAATCGTTATATTCAGACTTCATACCTTATATTCTAAATATAAAACAAACATGTTAATATCGTCACTACATTTGATAACCCGAGAAAAAGTAAAAAGCTGGATGTAACACGTCTACATTTTGCGACAATGTAAAATGTGTTGAAAAAACGCATGGTACTTACACACCAAATAGCTAATCGTTTTATAAAAATTATGATTATTTTTTTAATTTTCATTTTATGTCAACTCCACGATTATTTTATGCATATAGTGACAGTGATGGTCATGTTCAATGCATTGCATAGAAATTTATACCTTTGCCCACCTGATGCAGTGAGGGATCTTAAATGTGCAACTTGCCATGCCTAATGTGACATGAGGCAGCTGTTTTCTAATCCGAAGAAAGGACAAAAAAGAGAGAAAAACGAATATCTAACATTATAAATATATAAGAAACTATCAATTACATGTAGTTGTGTCGTCTTCTCACTTTCAGATTCATTGGTATGGTAGACCTATTTCTATAAAAATTAAGAAAGCACGATAAAGGTTGCATAAAGTTTAATATATATTCTAAATATTGAAATTTTCAGCACATTTATCACATTTTCATCATTTTATCTCAATCACGAAAACAAACAAACAAACAAACAAAAAATAAAATAGAATAATAAAAAAAAAAGAAAGGGAACGTACTCTTCCATGAATTCTCAAGTTACTTTTGATTTCATCCTTAATTTATGTCTGTGCGTGGTATACTTTATATCACATTTTTACCATGAACAAGAAGACAAAGCAATATACAAGTAATCTCGATACTCATAACTACATAGCCAACATTCATGGAAAGTGAAGGTGAGGCCAGATGTCCTGGCGGAGTAAACGTCTCCTGTTTGGCTTGACGCACCAGTCATGAATACCGTAACCATACTGACTACGCAGAACAAAATACTTACATAAGCTGAATGTGGACAAACACCGTAAAGTCACACTACAGTAGATCAGGGCTATGAAACCTTCAACTGGTGAAAGACCAAATTTACATGTAAAAATTCTTGAATCTAAAACCAAAATTTTCAGAAAGCTGGTGTGGCCATAGTGGATGAGGTGCTCGTCTTGTTACCTAGAGGTTCCAGGTTCGATTCCCACCGTGGGCACACCGGTGTTCTATCTTTCGGATGAGACAGTAAAAACCGATGTGCTTCGGGTGGGTCCATTGCAAAGGTATACATTTCTATGCAAAGCATTAAGCTGATGCCGTCGCCATATAAGTGAAATAACCGTGGAGCGAAGTAAAACAACAATCAATCAACAAATTAATGACAATTATCAAAATCTAATGAGAGATTAAGTATCAATAAATAAATGACAAGAAAATACTCTATGTGTAGAAATTTTCGGCCAATTCGCCTTTCATAGAGTTATTGTTGTTTTTGTTTCCACTTGATATCATCAGGTATTTCTTACTATTTATTTATTGCACGCTTCCTCTCGGGTGACTTCGTAAGTTGATTAACTCTCATATGGAGGTAGTTTTTAACTTTTCCGATTAAGGACGATTAGTAATAATCTCACCGACTGACGTTGGTAAACTAGCAGCAACATGCACTACAAACATGATTTAATTATTTGATTGATTTGTGTAATTGTTTTAACCACATGTTTAGAAATTGTTATTTTTCATTTCGTCAATGTTGGGTTTCTTTTCTTTAAATTAATAAGCAGGAACATATATTGGTGTGTATTACAGAGGAAGATACTATTATGTAATCATACGTCTCCTACTGCTGGACACCAAATGTATTACATGGACCATACATTTATATGTGTAGTATTCGTAAGAATTAAAGAATCGAAACTGGTGCTGTGAGAACAAGTTGACATTTATACTCTGTGTCACAAAAAAAGTTTTTCAAAATTGCTGAAAATCACGAACTCATTATTGGCCTTTTTCAATGTAATTTGGCACAAATGCAAAAACAGTCCCAACCCTATAATCTGCGTCTTGTGATACAACCCTGCTGCAATTGATTCTAGGGAAAGTAGAACAGCAAAGCAGAGCCTTTATGAATTCAACAAGTTGTCAAATTGTTCACACATCGTTTCTTGCTTAATGAACAGCGATGGATTGACAAGTAACATTGCTAATGGGATGACCTCCATGACCTCTAGGAGGAAATTACCAACATGCAGGACAGAATCAATTCAAATTGGTCCCACGGATATTGATTTTATTTTCTGGAATGAACGTTATCACACGCACGTGCACTTGTCATACCACAAATGTTGTTTTAGAATTATACCGAGTACATATGTTAATATGAGTGTCATATTCAGAATAGGGGACGACCATTGGGGTGAGGGAAAGGGAGCTGAGATAATATTCTGTCCTTCAAAAACCTGGAAAGAATTAGTTTGATCTATTTTGGTAAGAAGAAAATATTTTTTGTCCTGCATGTATGATAAATCACCATCATCATCATCACCATCATCATCATCATCATCATCATCATCACCACCACCACCACCATCATCATCATCACCACCATCATTATCACCATCATCATCACCACCACCACCACCATCATCATTATCCTCATCATCATCGTCACCATCATCATAATTATAATCATCATCATCATAATAATAATAATAATAATAATAATAATAATAATAATAATAATAATAATAATAATAATGTCTTGTGACAGAAAACTGTAAGATCAAAGGAATAGATATTTTTAAAAGTCTTTGGCTCACTTCCTTCGCCAGATTTTCACAACAACATTTGGTTTCTCGCAATAAGCTCTTTGATAATGATTGATTGATTGATTTTTGTTTTACGTCACACCACGAATATTTCACGTATATGGTGACGGCATCTGCCTGATGTGGGGCGTACAAATTTTGACCTTTGCAACGGACCCACCCAAAGCAGTGAGGGATCTTTAACGTGCCATGCATGCCACGACACGGACCCTCGATTTTTACTGTCTCATCCAAAAGACAGGACACCGGCATGACCAGAGTGGGACTCGAATCCCGGCCTCCCGATCAGGAGTCCGGCGCGATACCACTAGGCCACGCCGGCTTTCTTTGATAATGTACTATGCCTGTATCAGAATATGATATCTATCTTTAACCCATGCAATCCTTATACCATTTATGCTTATAGTATATTTATATATAATAAATTTTCAATTCAGATATTTGGCACAAGTACAGACATCTTTTTATGTACCAGAGGGTCTAAAATTGGCTTATTCTTTACCAGTTTTGCCCATATTTGTATGGGAGAGGAGCCTTAAGTCCTCCTCCCCCTCCATTTTAATGGTTTAAATCCTGAATATAGTACATCTGGTCATTTTGTGTATACCGTTTGACGAATGCATTTACTCGTATCTGACCAGTGCCGAAAATGTGAAAAAATAATTTCTTTAAACTGTTTGATAATAGATCTAGGTGTATTCAATATGTTTGTTGTTGCTGTTGCTGCTGCTTCTGCTGTTGTTTTATTAGTTTTTGTTATTTTTTGTTTTCTTTTCAAAAATCCTAAGAAGCTTTAAAATAGCTTTAAAAATAGATATTCTGGTCCTGCCTTACACAAAAAGAAATATTCTGCTCCTGCCTTACACAAAAATAAATATTCTGGTCCTGCCTTACGCGAAAATAAATTTTCTGTTCCTGCCTTACGCAAGAATAAATACTCTGGTCCTGCCTTACGCAAAAAAAAAATAATATTCTGGTCCTGCCTTACACAAAAATAAATTTTCTGTCCCTGCCTTACGCAAGAATAAATACTCTGGTCCTGCCTTACGCAAAAAATAAATATTCTGGTCCTGTCTTACACAAAACAAAATAATCTGACCCCAAGAAATATGACACCACCACCCCACCCCACCCTTTTAGTAACTAATGAACTGTTGTGGAAAGTATGGTAGTGGTAAGTATAAATTATTATTTCATATCACAACTCATGTGTATGTACATCACTGTTTCCAAAGATGATTTTATTATACATATTATATTAATCTCATTAAAATCATATCTTTATTCCACTTCTCTATTTGTCCCATTGCGGATAGAGAAGCGGAATAAAGATTATGGTTTTAATCAGATTGATAATATATTATACATGTTATTAAATCATTATTTGATAATATATTGTGCATATGACAAGAAATATGGAATATTGTCCTATGACATATTTGAAATATTCTGATATTTAAATATCAGAATATTTCAAATATGTCATAGGACAATATCTTTTTTAACAGATGTTAGTATTGCTGTATTAAAGATTATCAACTGGAACATACGGCGCATTACATCTATTAAAATGTAAGAAGTTTTACTTTGGTATTGGGGAGTATTCAGCTGGAAATCCTGCACATTGGAGAAACTGCTTCATACCATCTGTGCCAGAGAAAGCACTCATAGCGAGTTTCAAACGATTCGTTTGAGAGCACAGAGTATGATGTCACTGTCAAGAAATTTCCAGCTTCCTCTATCAGTGACGATCACCAATTTGAACTCCAACGTGACCACTGATCAGATTCCTACAGGAAATGTGTGAAAGTTGCTACCACATGTACTTAAACTTCAAAAACCATGTGGTACACAGGCGAGGATCCAGAAATGTGGTCGAGAGGGTCTACCCACAATGAATTTTTCGAGAGGGGGGTCCATCCATATTTTTCTGTGTAAACTAACTAATTTAATATCAAAAAGTAACAAAAGTCCAGACCCCGGTCCATCCTTCTGGATCCGCGCATGGTAGAAACCATTTAATAAGATTTGTAGGGCAAACGTGTTGCTTCAATAGTATTCTCAGATTATTTTTATTATTATTATTTCTAATATGGTTAAATACACGATCATACAGCTTTCTGAATATTCAAATACTATAATCACGTTTAATTTGGTACAGTTAAAATTCTTTAAGTAAGCTGTATATTGGGTGTTGTAGTGAGGATTTAATCAGACGTTAACAAAATAAAACATGGCGGTCAATCCTATACAACATTTATAATTACTTACATAGACGTAGAAAACAACTGAAAATACTTGAACGCGCAGCCGTTCAAAATGAGAACGACACTTGCCAATTACTGGGCCATATCAGCTATTTTTCCACACAAATGTTAGAACCCTATAATTACTTTCAAGGCCATTCTTATCAATTTTGCATAATGCCAGTTTGTAGATTCCAAAAAATTGAAATTGTCTTCTTTTTTTTTTTCGGTGTCGAGTCAACGAAATAAAACCTGAAAAAAAACAGGGTGAGTGTTCAGGCTTCAGTATTATTTACATTTTCGAGAAGATCTAATGGAGCAACCATTTGATTTTTATTTGGGGGAGGGGGGGGGCAGGAAAACTTTGCCAAAAAAAAGTCTGGATCAAATTTTGGGTGAAAAAAATATATAAAAAAACGTTTTTTCGGGACCATGAACGCTCATTTATCTAAACTTTAAAAAGGGGGGAAATAATCCGGCCCGAAGGGCCGATAAAAAAAAATCGGCTCTGAAATTGGGCAAAAAAAAATTTCAGGCCGGTGAAATTCTACACTCTCCCCATAAAAATCAAATGTTTGCTCCCTAATAAATAACTAATAAAACACTAATAGATGCATACATGTGTAATGTATGTTAACAGACCATAATGGAAAGCAGATCATGAAAGCAAAAGCGTTGATTACTGGAAGAAATACCAAAGCTAAAAAGGAAGAAAAAGTTTATAAAAACATAGCATGCGTTTTGGATATATAGATAATATCTATAGCGGAAACATGAATTGAACTAATCAGTCTTCTACACATTGAGTGCAGAAATTGTTAAAACGGCTTTTTGGTAATTTCATTCGCAATGCTTGATACTTTACTTTATGTTAATACATTCATTGATTGATTGATTATTGCTTTACGTCATTCCACGATTATTTCACGTATATGGTGACGGCATCTGCCTAAAGCATTGCATAGAAATTTAAACCTTTGCAATGGACCCACCTACAGCAATGATGGATCTTTTGTGTGCCACACCCACCGTGACATGGGACCTCGGTTTTTACTGTCTCATCCGAAAGACAAAACACCGGTATACCCAGGGCGGGAATCGAACCCGAGACCTCTAGGTCATGAGTCGAGCACCTCATCCACTGGGCCACACCGGCTTTACTAAAATTCAGGTACAGTATACATACAGTTTATTTAAAATATATTTTGATACGTATCATATCGAAATCCTTGGCCTTTAATCCTAATACACATACCGTATTATGACCCTTGTATCGCGATATGTATCGTTTCATGACCCCTGTATCGTGATATGTATCGTCTCGTGACCTTTGTATCGTGATACGTTTCTTATTGTGACCATTGTATCGGGAACCGTATCGTGAAAATTGTGTATCGTGATGGTATCGCATCGTGAACCTTTTGTTGTGATATGTATCGTTTCATCACCTTTGTACCGTGAAATTTATCGTAATGTGAACTTTGTATCGTTACAGTTCTTGTATGATAACCCTCTATATTACAATAAGTATCGTTCCGTGACCCATGTATCGTGATATGTATCGTATCATTACCTTTGCATCGTGAAATGTATTGTATCTTGACCTTTGCATTGTGATACCTTTCTTACCTTTTGTGACCATTGTATCATGATATATCTTGTACCGTGGTCCCTGTATCGCGATACATATCTTCCCTTGACCCTTTCACCGTGATACATATCTTATCGTGATCCTTGGCACAAGTGTCACGATACGTATCACATCGTGTCATTCTTGGCGATACACCCCCATGGTTTACATCCCTATGGTTTACAGTTCTATACATGAGTATCTCTGTGACTAAACAACTAGATGATGATTGTTTAGTAGTTCATAAAATTCTTACTTTTGCTGCGACAACATAAAATGAACAACACTGCTTTTCACATTGTTACATACCAATTACATAACAATAAACCTACCGCAAAGAAAGACCATGCGTAGAATTCATAAACAATGGTATAATCATAATATCAAAAACATAAACCATTAATATAATGTACAACGAGAAGATGATGCCAAACGCAAGGACCAGAAACAAGTAGAATGTGGAAAGAGAGATAATTCCTTGTGTTATGGCTGATAACACGAGTTGTTCATCTTTTCTTGTGACTATGCCATTCTCAAGCAAAGATTCTCTGAACACAGCTTGGAGTGAAAATTACCCATGCAGTAAGGAATTCTACCATCAGAAGTGACAATGACACAAAACTTCCGTTTTTACTTTCTCGTATGGAATGAATTAGTTGTAAAGCTCGATCGAACCTCTGGCCTTTCGCTCTCGAACCGATCGCGCTACTGATTGGCACAGCACAAGTTCTCGTTCCTATTACATGCAAGTCCATATGTCCTCCATGTTATCAAACCATTAAATGTATGTTATGGTAATTATACTCTACATTTCATTTTCTATTTGGGGGGGGGGGGGGGGTTTGGGGGGGGGGTTGTTGTTGTTGTTTTTTTTTTTTAATTTTGTATTACAGAAAATCAGAGACATATATATACATGTCTCTGAGAAAATGAAATATTTTCGTGATGTGCTTAGAACATTCATCAAGACTAAAATCAACCAATGGAAAGTTAACTCAGTAGGTCATCTAAACAGAAATAACATGCATCACAAGCGAAACAAGAACCAATGCTATTTTGACGTGATAAAGTAAAAATCGATTTGATATATTCAAGTAACATTGCGTAGTTTATTTATTTATGTATTTATTTATTTATTTATTTATTTATTTATTTATTTATTTATTTAACATTTTATAAACAACATGAGATTTAACTTGATCTGTATGATTTCTTTATTTGTTTATTGATATTTTTTCTTATATTTATTCATTTTACAACTATTTATTTATCTATTGATTTACCTATATATTTCAATCATTACACTGCACAGTACTCAGAAACCTGAATGAGTGCAGTCATTTATAGAGAAAACTGGAGCCACTAGCACCCACAGAACTTCAACGACGGTGAGCTCAAGCGAATATTTGCTTAAGATATTGACTCGTAAAACACGAAAATATCTGATTCAGTGTCACTGTAGCACTAAACAGCAACGTACCACGATGAACACTTATAGACTTTTGGACACAAGAGGTGACACCATATACTTAAGAGTAAGAGTCTTCTGATTGGCTAACAACACCGGCCATGAGTGCTTAAAATAAAGACGACATAAATCTTATCTATCTCTGCATAGATACAATAATTTGAATATACAAAACATCTGGACAAGATGAATGTAGACTGTAAATATATAGAAAGTAGATATCGATATAAATGTAGGATATAGAATATAGATTTCAATTACCGCAATGACGCAAAATTTTCTTGGATATTAATTGATTACGACTTACTCCGTTCAAACAAATAACATCTATATTAAGTAACTGTCTTCCAAGCCGCTGTCACTTGTAGGAATACAAGAGGCTGAGTAACCATACCGTTTATGTACACTAACAAATCAAATATAATTAGTGCTTAACATCGCAGAAATCTGGCGCACGCCCCGATTTGATCATAAAACAAACCTTAAGTTATAACAGAATATTGAATTATATTTGCTCAATCGATTTAAACATCAAATTCACTGCAATTGAACCTTATGTAGCCCAGTCAGCTTCTCCATTATATTGTCATTGTCACAGTCGAGTGAAGGGATAGGCAATATTTTATCTGGACGGTATGTACAGTTTTACTCTCGTCCAAAAAAAAAACCTTTTATTTTCAGTGTTACTAAAATATCGTGTTATGATTTGATATTAGGATATTTGTGGCGGTAAGTGTAGGAGTAAAGTACTCTGCAGAAATACGTGTATAGCGGTGTATGAAATGCAATTGATTTGTATCAAACTTCGTCCTGGGAGTTAACTAATATGATTCCTTCAAAGCAGATTCATAGTGCAATTTTTGTCATTTATAAATTCTGCAAAAATGCAATAAATATCATATTGTTTATTAAATTTTATTGATCTCAATGAAGGCATGTTTCGGGAGTGCATCGTTTGGTGTCTCTGTGGAGTTTCTCGTCGAAATGAATTCTGGGGGAAAATTGACATTCCACAACTGATCTTACTCGAGAATGATTTACTTCTAGTGATACTTCTATCATACTGACTTTTTATAATTTTTGATATTAATAAAAAATGACTGGTAGTCATGTGATCACTTTTGATTAATATCAAAAGTTATAAAAATACAATACAATCGGTTATCTTTGTATTGTGATCACTTTTTATTACTACATGTATTCGAGATGCGCTAATAGCAATGCAAGTAGATGCTACAGAATAAGTAGATAATGTAACAAAGAATGACGATAAAACTACCAAAATCATTGTTTGAAACCTTTGTAACCGGCACCAAAGCAGTACCATTACATAAAAGGGTATGAAGTAAGAAAGACAGAAAGAAAGAGATAAAGAAAACGAAAGAATTTATGTCATCAAAACAACATTACGCTGTTTGAGCGTTAAGCAGAAATTTCGGATTGTACACTGCAGCTGGTTAACCATACCAATGGCTAGTTTGTGTTATTTTGAATCACCGTCCCAAGTCGGTACTACGGCTGCAATCGTAATCAAACTCCCTTATGGCGTTATAATTCTTATATTTGCAACAGTTTAGAGTTATGTATTCTAATCTACTTCAATATTTGTCTAGCTTAGCCTGAATGAACACTCCATCTAGTTAAGTCATATCTCTTGTCTCCTTTCTAGATAATAACTATGGAAGAAATTATTGAATTATTGTCTATAAATGTATCATTCATACTTCTTTCCGGAGATTCAAAACATACAATACAATATGGTATTGCGTGACATAAAAATGATTTGATTATGTCATGTGCGATTATCTTGTTTATTCTCCATATGCAACAAATATACTCCACAGACCATTAAACCCATGCGCCCAAAATCATGTTTACTTGAATATTTCTAACATTTCCAACAAGATATATCATATTCATTTAGTCGTAAGTAAAGACACAGGCTTTTAAAGAAATGATCACAAAATAAATGTACTGTGACAATTGTAATCGAAGAACAATTGTAATCAAAGTACTGAAGGTCATATAGAGAGAATATTTCATTAACATTGGTCGTTTGCTTTTAATTATTGCAGGAGATCATGAAGTTGTACAAATTTTACAATTGAATTTTAATGTTGACATCATCATATATTAGGATTCCTAAGTGATATTTTGAGAACATTGTCAGACAAGAATGCACCATTGGAAGTATTGAAATGAACATACACCACCTGGGGAAATTCCGTCATTTATAGCTAATCCAGTCTAAGAATAGTTTTTACGTGTTACTTCCTATCTTAACTTAGCGACAAGAACTACATAATGCAATATAGGAAGAAAGAAACAACTTTTTCTTGTGTATTTGACAATAAATGATGATTTCAAGTCCATAAAACAGAAATTATAGAATACTTTAAACTTAAAATGACGTTTCCCTATAGTGAATTTCATTTCAAAGCGAGTGACCTAAAATCAGCCATTGCAACAGGATTTTCTCTCCGTAAATCACATGAATAGACCTCAGGAAATAGAAATGTAAAGTTTGAGACGTTCTCTCACTTTAAGCTTTCATTACTTTATTGAATGCAAGCTTAAAGTGAGGGAACGTCTCAAAATTTACGTTTCGATTATCAGTGAAATGAACACCCTATCAAGCAGTAACGAGTCCAGGATTTTCTAAAAGGGGAGACAAGAAAGTCAAGTATTAGCCAAAATACTCACCCAAATTGGGTGCCAAATCTAAAGTTTTACTCATAGTTTTACTCCCCTCCCCTCTAAATCCGTCACTGTCAAGTGTACCTAAAATATGAGCATGAATTTTTCATTAACAGATTATACTGCCGATATGTCAAAGAATATTATTTTCTGTCACTACTAAATTGTTTCCATTATCCACTCAAGTTTCCATGACTGTACTTTCAGAAATAATCAAATTATCGCGTTTTGGGTTTGTTTTTTGTTTTCTTTTTTGAATGCAACAGATTTGGTGACCCATACTTCAGCTTTACACAACAGACGTCGTAATCTGACATACTGAGGGGAAAAACCAAGTACATACATACATGTACGCACAAACATACATGTACACACGAACACACACACACACACACACACACACACATACCTACACACAAACGCACACGCAATGTACCAACCAAAGTCTTCAGTTTCGAAAGCTAAGAAATTCGAAATAACTACTAAATATTGAACTTGCAATTTCTACAATAAATATATAATAATAATTTTTAAAAATACAGTGGGATTTTTCTTTTTTAATCGGCACGGGATATGGCTTGTACAGTTTATTGTATCCATTACTAATTTGAAAAAGATACCCTAAGTAGATTAAAACATTTTTTCAGTTCAAATGTAAATGTACAAGAAAGATGAACATTTGAAAAAAATTAGTACTACTGTGTCATGATCTTTAAATGGAGGAAAACTCATGAACAATCTTCAAAATTTTACATTGAACACAATAAAAAATCTTCTGAGAAATGAAAATTTTCACACAAAAAAATCCATATTTCAGCGGTGTTTAATCAGAAATGTGATTCAGATATTTAAATGTTAAGCTGTCTTACAAACCAGAAAAAAAACTATTGAGATATCTAACTATCTTTTATACTTGAATTTGTATTTCATCAAAGATTTTGAAAAAATATACTGCTTCTGTAGATATTTCATTACTTTTCTACATTTGTTTTTGTTTTGTTTTGTTTTGTTTTGTTTATGTTTGGTTTTTGTTCGTTTGTTTGTTTGGTTTTTTTATTATTATTATTATTATTATTATTATTATTATTATTATTATTATTATTATTATTATTTTGTTTTTTTTTTTACGTACAGTGTAAAATACATTGAGAAACAGCGTATAGTGCGTACATTTCGCAAATCGCTCAGAAATCGATAGAATACCTGCGCATTAATTATTGCTAAATATTTAATTATCCATATAGTTTGCATACGTACGTTACAAAACACGCGCCAATCATAATTGTCACCAGTCAACAAGATATACGTGATCGATACGGCCCAGCATTTATCTTTATCCAACCATCGCAAAATGAAATATACCAGTAGTAAAGTAATTAATTCATTCCTGTTGGAATATAGCCCCACACTATATATTCCCAGGTATGATTTACTGGCGCCTCTTTCATTGTCTCTTCTGATCTATTAGATAGATTGTCTTACATGGTTGCAATCAAATGTGTTCAGTAATGGTTACTATTTGCATCTCTTGTAATATCATCTTACTATATCTCATTTGTAGACGTGTATATAAATTATATTCAAATTTATCATAAAGTTATCAATTGTTTATGTCGCTAAGTAATATACGTAAATCGACTACATCATTTGGAATAAAATAATTGAAACCTTCGACGGATAAACTAATTCGGTCTCTTGAGTGCAACCCGGAGTAACTGAGCTCAAATTTGATGGACCTGCATTGTAAAAGTTTAGCGCATTCGACCATTAAGAGTTACATGGATTATAATATAGATTTGATTGAGGTAATAGTACCAGAAGGCAAGTTATGTATCTACAACCACGATGAAAATGTGCCTGAAACTGAAAAGAAAGATTATTATTCAAAGTTGAAAAACAAAGAAATTGTCCAAAAGCGACTCTGACATTTTGTTTATCTATCTATCTATCTATCTATCTTTATATATATATATATATATATATATATATATATATATATATATATATATATATATATATATATATATATATATATATATATATATATATATATATATATATGTATGTATGTATGTATGTATGTATTTTGTTTATCTATCTATCTATCTATCTATCTATCTATCTATCTATCATCATCATCATCATCATCATCATCATCATCAAGCTGGTATGGCCTAGTGGATAAGGTGCTCGGCTCATAATCGAGAGGTCCCGGGTTCGACTCCCATCCTGGGCGCACTGGTGCTCTGTCTTTCGAATGAGACAGTAAAAACCGAGGTCTCGTGTCACGGTAGGCGTGGCACGTAAAAGATCCCTCACTGCTTCGGGTTGGTCCGTTGCAAAGGTCTAAATTCGTATGCAATGCATCAGGCAGATGCCGTCACCATATACATGAAATAAGTGGAGTGACGTAAAACAGTATTGAATTACAATCAATCAAGCATCATCATCATCGTTTGAATCAGAGTCAACATATCCCAAGAACATGAGTCCCTGGCCTACTTTATTATAAGTCTGATAACAAGAATTTTTATTGTAAGTATCTACAAAATAGCAGTTTCCGGGAGCTTTACTCCCAGACCACAACAGGGCTTTGTTCAGATTCTTAAGGGTCCTCAAAACATCTGTCTTAATTTATACACCCATATCATAATACATAGCTAAACTCCTGGCCATTTTGATACGATGAGTAATCTGCGCTTGTTTTTTAAGGTAGTCTTAAGAAGTGAAGAAGGAGTGATTTATAGTTGTGCCATTGTATGACTCTTTTTTATCATGTGTATGGTCAATTTATATAACCATAGTGCGAGACGGCAATGGAATAGTTGTCATCTTTATATACCTCACCGTGATATACAGAAAATGAAAGTGAACGTGAAGTGACAGGGACAGATAAATCACCTTATTGAAATGTCCTATCACTAAATACTAATATGATGGACATTTCTAGTAGTAGATGTTCTACTACTACTACTACTACTACTACTACTACACACACACACATACACCAATACTAGACTTTCTACTAAGAGTATGGGTAAATCCACTGACTCTTGACCTCTTTTTTTTCTTCTGTTCTTTTCTTTCTTTTCCTTTTTTCACTTTTTTTCTCTTGTATTTCTATTTTTCATTCCTCCTTTTTTTTATTAACTTTGTTTTACCATAGACAAGAGAAGCAAACAAACACTTTATTCTGATGAATTGTAAACAAATACGTTTATAGTCGAGAAAGATCATCGTTGTTGAATCTGTCACAAAGAGCAAACCAAAGATCGATTTCTGTCACATATTTCTTTGATTGATCTTGATAGCATACTATTCAACACAACGTTACATGAGATTTAGCAATTCTAAATACGTAACTTTTATTTTGCTGATGTGCGTGCAAATTAACATCACCAGTACTAGTAAGCTTTAATGTCTGCTTCTACATGCTATAAATTTCCAGCGATCCTTCCTGTCAAAAACAGAGGAAATGTATTAATAATTAAAATCTGGGATGTTGGTTTAGTATTTTACTCAGAGTCATTATTCAAAAATGTGATCGCTGTCACATTTCCATAATCAGATACAAAATATTTCCACAGATTATCCGATTTTATTTTCTATAACGCCTGCATCTAATCGGGACGTTTAATAAAATCATTAAATTAAAACACGCATTTTGATTGGTTTAAAAGTAAGAGGTATGTCTCATCCACCGATTTTTCTTTTTCGCGTTTTCGTAATTGTGGTGACAATATTGATACCAACGCGGAAGGAGTTTGAGATGTTGAGAAATAGTACAGACATAACGTACCAATTTCAGAGAATATAAAACATGTTTGAAAGGAATTTAATGATAAATATTGATGCAGTTTTCCGTCATTCTTTTTTTTTTTTTAATAAATGAGATTCATTCCTTACTTCTGACCAAAGCCGGTGTGGCATAGTGGATAAGGTGCTCGTCTCGTGATTGAGAGGTCCCAGGTTCGATTCTGCCCTGGGCGCATCGATGTTCTGTCTTTCGGATGAGACAGTAAAATCCGAGGTCCCGTGTCACGGTAGGCGTGGCACGTAAAAGATCCCTCACTGCTTCGGGTGGGCCCCTTGCAAAGGTCTAAATTTGTATGCAATGCACTAGGCAGATGCTGTCACCATATATGTGAAATAATTGTGGAGTGATGTAAAACAATATTCAATCAATCTTAATTCTGTCCAGGCGTCCGTTCGAAGTCATTTTTTGAACATACATTTTGTCCATGATGCTTTGGCGTGTATTTTTCTTCTGACAAAGTATACATACATCCTATTTAACATATTTAACTTTTTATACCATAAAATAAAAAAATACATCATTATTCTTCAGTAAATGTCTTTGAACTTATATTTTAGGTTAGAAAAACAAGGGCAATGTGCTTCAACTTAAATCAAATGGTGACGTCACACCGAAAAGTCCTATAAACATCGTGTTTGATTTTCATATAGTTATATATGGGAAAGTACACATCCTTTTCAATGGTTGTTGTTGCTTTTGACTTAATGAAATCATTACACTTTCTTGAATATTGGTATTAGTAGAATTTCAGTAATTTTGAGAAATATTGAACAAAAATTTGGTGTGTGATTTATTTTCCTTAAATGAGAAAATACAGATTCAATTAAACTTTCGTCGTGTATAACTTATATTACAAGATTTATTGCATTTTGCTTAAACATTAATTTTGTTGTTAAGTTTTAAATGAATACGTGCGGTTTTGAAAATATAGTGTTATATATTTGACTGCACTTTTTGTGTACAGGACACAGACGAAATCATTTGTACCAAAAACTTCGAAGTTGGTACACGCAATTCCCGTGGTAAGAGGAAGGCGGATATAATTTCTTAAGGTCAAAAGTCAAGGTCGTAGAAACACTCGTTGAGAGATCTTGTTACGAAGTTTCTCCAATGAAAAAATCTATCACCCATGTTTTATAGTATTGCTGCAGTAAGCATGAAATTCACCGAAATTTTAAACTTCTTATTTGCAATTGCTTGTATTTTTGTCCAATACCTTATGTTTAATAATGATAGGATTACAACTGGATTGAAATTGTTTACAAATACAAGGATATTTGAGAATTCGAAACCACTCCATCCCCCCTTCCCACAAACACTGTCTCATCTGAGCCAAAGGCTCTTCTTCAGATTTGCCGCAGGGATTTTGATCAAAATTGGTAGGAATGAAATAATTCTTTTTATTATTATCATATATTTTGATATATTGATGTTGTGTATTTAAACTGATTTTATGGTTAGAGATGTAATTAGAAAGAAGTGGAATACAAAATTACCTTACAGAATTTCAAATCTATTTTAAAATAAAAACGGGGTTCATAAATTATTAGTATGTAATAAAGATTAATTGGCAGTCAGTTTTCCATCAGAACTAAGTGAAAGACATAAAACTTGGTAGGGATGATGTACTCAAGGTTCTCTACAAATACATGTAAATCCCAGTGGGTACCTATATTTGACACACATCTTATACAGACTTTTTTGTGTCATCTCCTTGATTAAATATTAAATATACAGGAATATGTATAGGAAGCTATAAACATTTCTTTGTCAATTTTTAGTAGAAAATATCTACATGAGGAGTTATTTTAAACTTTATGTCAAAGTTTCTTGGTCTGGGTTTTTGACTTTTTTTTCTAATTGTGATACACCAAGACAATTCTAGCATACTGAAGGAAGCAGTTCATATGCCGCCTTTTTACACCAAAACAAGATTCAATTATTATCGAAGGAAAATTTAAGAAGAATTCTGACTTCACCTTTTTCCATTTTTGTATCACTGTCTTCATTTATTAAATTATAGAAACAAATTTACTTTGTCAGTGGTCGAAAACTCAATAAGCAAGAGAATATATGTAACTGTAAATTTCCTCAAGCAGTTAGTTGTTTAAGAATGAGTAAATGTTGCTCATGTGATATATGCCCATTTGGGCCTTTTATTTACAAAAATTTTGGCACTTCTTTTGATAGCAAACCTCCCTTTTCTTTACAAACTGTTGAATGGTCCCCGTCTCTTATCTTTACAACATTTTGTAGTATGAAAATGACAACAAATTCAGATACATATATCTTTATACAGATTTTTTTTTTGCAATTGTTATATCATTGTCATTGTATTTCAAAACAAGCATAGCTTTTTAAAAAGCTTAGGTTTCAATCGGAATAGCTTTACATCTTCAAGTTGTTGGTCAAAAAGTCAAATAGTCTGTATCATCCAGACTCTTGACTCCGATCCTTTACGCTTTCTCCGTCATCAGTAACGTAGTCGAGAGTCTGGATGATACAGACTAAAAGCCAAATGGCTTTATGTAAATAGGAATTACATGTACTTGTTTTTAAAACCATCTTCTTATGCGCAGTAGTGAATTTTCCCGCTAAAATTTCTAAAGCCACGCCTCACTTTTTTCCTTATTAGGAAAGTAGCCGCGCCTTTTTTCCCTTTTAGGACAGTCTCTCGGATGTCCTCGTCAATAATCGGAAATAAGTTGGTTTTTGTAGTGAGCAAATTTTTTTTTTTAATTGTGAACATTTTACAACATTTATTTCCAGAAATCTCAATATTTACAGCAGAATTTTGTGTTAATACTGTTTGTTAGTACTAAACTATTACCCAACATGCCACGCTAATGGAGTTTGCACATGCGCTCTCAAAGCGAATTTACTATCGTAATATATAATCGGCCGAGGCCGACTGCAATAAACTCAATCTATGAAAATATATTTGCATGATTGAGGTCGTCAATTTATGTTTCTTATTTTGTTTGGTCTATAATGGTATTAATGGTTTTGATTAATAAACCAAACCATATGTACGGCTTGCAATCATTTGTACTTCTTCAGGTGCTCTGTGTGAGCAAATAAGACCTAGATATGCCATTAGTTTGGACATTTAACATAAATAAGTAATACGATAAATCCCAAGAATAAAGCCTTTGTTCATTTATCAAAATTCTTTAGGTTCAAACGAAGTCATACCTCAGAGCACGTTTTGATAATTCTGACATTTACACCACCCCTGATAATAAACATGCATTAAAGTCATGATCAGAAAATAAGCATGCATTAAAGTATGATAATTTAGTGTCCGCTGGACTTCATTCAGTCAAATGAAAAACGGCATTTTAGTTCTCTCTCAGGGGAGTTTCAAATAAAGACGTCGTCGATGTTTAAGATGATGTTAAGATGATCCCCTACAAGCCGAGGGAATGGCTTTACGGATTGAATCAACAAATAAATAATCGATCAAAAGTGAAAGCATTAGGACGGATAAGATAAACATGATAAGTATATTTATCTATGTTGATAAAGGACTTAATGCTTATTGTTATTCATGAAAGACGGAAATCTGGGACGGTCCCATTAAATATTTATTTAGATTAAATTCATAAATAAAATCAGTGGGTCAGTTTGTCCAAGATCTGTATGTTTTCTTCAAATTCAAGAGTCAGCTTTGGATGTCAATTTGTTTATATCTGCGCGTTTTCTTCATATTCAGGACATTGTTACACCCGAATTTACTCTGATTAACATCGTTTGAAGTGCATTACATAGTGTGGGAGGAAACATCTACACACCATTGTGAGGTATGACGTCATGTTTGTTTGTGACATTTAAAAACAAGGGTACCACAAACGAAAGGGGGCTACATGTTAATTTGATATTGTTGTATTTCTGGTTTTTAATTTTAGTTAACTGATTCAGGGGGGTTTTAAAAGCCGTCATAGCTGTAAACATGCATTCAGTTTTACTATTCACTAGTGTCAAATTTCCGGAAAAAAAGTATATACATTTATATATATTTAGGTTTTGAACGTTAGAGGTCAAATTCT
Organism: Pteria penguin; assembly: GCA_035048485.1. Taxonomy (NCBI): domain Eukaryota; kingdom Metazoa; phylum Mollusca; class Bivalvia; order Pterioida; family Pteriidae; genus Pteria; species Pteria penguin. Next base: position 49,611,873 of record CM068580.1, on the reverse strand, counting down.
TTGATAACACTTCGTGTCATGTCAGTTAATAAGAAAGAATTTGCTTTGTTCTTTCCAAAGTCTTAAAATATTCCCGACAACGAGGACTTATTGTCTTTTATAAGCAACACAAGCGATGAGTGTAATTTGTATTATTCGAGATTATCAATTAACGCATAAGAATATGTAATGATAAGTAGTTAATTATTTGTGTAATAACTATACAAGAAAACATTACGTCATACATTGAATTAAGGAAGTAAGTTAATTAATTATTAATAATTTATTTAAATTTATATTTATTTATTTATCTATGATTGGTTTTAATACCTACTTTGAAATGATATTAGTAAAATTCGTGCTTTACAGTAGTCCAAACCATTAAGCTCCTATCAAGAATGGATCTTTTTTTAAATGATAGGGAATGTTATGGGTATCGTAGTAAAACGTTTATCGTCTATAGAGACTGATCTGCATTACTATCGCACGTATTCCATTGCAGCATTGGCTTCGTGAAACCCTTCCCTGTATAGGTATTGATTCCAACGTTGTTGCATCCGTTCTGGGAGATTGGTACACTTTTTACTTAATTTATGACAAACTTCATGTTAAAACATGCATGGCTGGTGCAGCAAGCCACACAACAGACGGCTACTCCTCTCGCGCACCTGCTCTCACTTCTGACTGTCCGGGGTCAAGTACCATGGATATAATATTGTTATCAGTTGTGTTAACTACTACCTGAACAAAATGCTCGTTACTTTTGACTTCTTGTATATTATTTTGCTTCATGCCGGTGTGGCCCAGTGGATGAGGTGCTCGGCTTGTGACCCAAAAGTCCCGAGTTCGATTCCTACGGTGGGCACATCGGTAGTCTGTCTTTCCGATGAGACAGTAAAACCCGGGGTCCCACGTCATGATAAGCGTGGTAAGTAAAAAATTCCTCACTGCTTCGGGTGAGTCGGTTGCAAAGGTAAAATTTCTATGCGATGCATCAGACAGACATCGTTACCAGGAATGACGTAAAGCAATAATCAATCAATCAATTATTTAATTTCTGTGGTTTTTGTTAAAGGGACAAATGACAACTCGGCTACAAGGGTCAACAATATTTCAATCTTGTATTCCTTAAACTTCAATATGTTTTTATACCCCGGATAGATAGATCGGGCCATATTGTTTTTGTCCTGTCTGTCTGTCTGACTGTTTGTCTGTCTATTGTCAATTTTAACCTTGGCCATAACTTTTTAATCCTGAGGCGTAAAGACTTCGTATTTCACATGCGTACTCAGCTAATAAAGCCTTTTCAAATGACACCAAGATCGATGACCTTTTGACCTTGACAATGACCTTCACGCTAAAAATAACTTTTTGGACTTTGTTGCCGCCGGGGCATTAGTGTTTTACAAACACAGCTTCGGGTTTGGTTTTTTTTTTTTCTTTTTTTCTCGATACTCGAATGAACATGACCAATTTTTACTTACCGATACCCCTGATGCATTTGACGTATATTCATTTATGCAAGAAAATGATCAGATAAAAGTATATCTGTTATGTATTTAGATAAGTTGTATATATAATGTGTCCAATTTACAATGCATTAGATAATGGTGTCGTGTCGATGACATTTGTTTTCAAAATCTTTCTCTTGACTATTCAAGCATGATGGCATTATGCTTGACATCTCTTTGTCAAAACCGCAAAACAATACGAGAAGAGTCGCGTGATTCCAGACATGAATAGAATTATTAGAGATCATAATGTAAGCTAAAAACAGATGTAAAAGATCACTCATCTCGCCAACAAATCATTAGGTAATATAAACATGAGTTAAGCAGTGATACGACGGGCGCCATCAGCCGATAATGTTCGCAGCTCTCTAAATGTGTACACGGTATTCCATGGGGGACAGGGGTCTGTGTTTACTTATGATGATAGATTGTCAATTCAGACTACTTTGTCTCTAATGTAACCCTTGTTATTGAAATATATAAAATCTAATAACATATTGTTGGTAGCAACATTGACATCTTGACTCCCTTGATGTCATAACTAATCTGTCGATCACTTTCCCAACGGAATACAGGTCCTGCAGAATTGCATTGTAGTCTTTGCTGGTTCTTGCTGTTTTATGTACGTTGTCGTAAAATTGTAGGACCAAAATCGAAATCTCGTCGTCAAGGAGAACTGATTTATGTCCAAATACATCACAACTCGTTGCGTCATCATTCAACATCTTTACAAGATCGCGCAAAACAAGATTTATCAAGTGACGTTAGACTAAAGGAGTTTTCAACTACAAACAGCTCCGATGAATGGAGGTGAAAAGTGTCGATAGCGGGTGTATTGTAGTGTTTGTTTTTTAACTTGAGTGTCATCCTAAGTATTTGGTTTATGTGCTTGAGGAAGGGTTTATCGCGGGCCATTCTCCAATTTTTCTTACTGAATACTCACTCAGAGACTTCGTAGCCCCGATTCCCAATCACGATGACTGTTTGCCTGTTCCCGGGTAGGTGTTTTTATTATTATTATTATTTATTTCACTCATTTGTTCTGTTGATCCACGTGATTATTCTTGTTACATCACGTGATTGATTATTTACATATGTTTGGACATGATAATAATTACGGAATAAATCCCTATTATATGAATGTAATATCCTATAATGAATGGAGTTATCTGTGTACATTATGATGGGTTTAACGGAATCACGAGAGAGAGGTAAGTTGTGTTAACAACACGTCCAGTAAATTTATTATAACAATGTCATATTTGCACGTATTTGTTACTGACAGTATTTTTAGTATGTTACATTTTATTATATGCTTTTATATTTGCGTATCTTACCTCAGTCGACAGTAAACTGTAAAAGTGAATTTGCATTTATTGTATACTAACACTTTTACAAAAATGTCATCGAATAAGCGCTTTGTGGCGTGAAGCGTTCAATAAATCGGTGACAAAGTCAAACTGTTTTTTTTTTAAATAATCCACCTTAACGAACTTTGGTTGATGGTTCCGAATTCTTTTTACTTGCCGAATATAATTATGAAACATATTTTAAAACATCTGTTTTAACTGTTATTGTTTTAACAATAAGACGAGAAGGACACGAGACGTTTAGGGGCATTCGGTTACCTTAAACTAACATAAGTTTCCTTGGCCTGCATGTATGTGTATTAATTTCTTTAGTATGGTACGAATCGGCCACTGCTTTATGTATAGTTTCGCTATATCGACCTCCATGTACAAGCTAGAATATATCCTAGTAGAGGTTTCATAATTACAACGTACTAATTAGTCCAAGGAAATCTATGAAAGTGTCATAAACGTATTCTCAAAATTCTACAGATTCGTAAGAATCCAATCAATACCCCCCGCCCCCCTGTCTGTATTGATTTGAATCTACAAGATCTGGGTCCGGCGCCATAAACTGAGAATATACTTAAGTCAAATATTTCATTTTAATTTATTCCATTATCAAACGTTCAAATAAATTCTCATGTAGAATGGTTTAATTCTATTGATCAATGGAATAAAACTAAATAAAATCCAAATCCCAGTTATTAATTCATTGATGAAGAGAAGAATGTGAAATTATGACTTAAGTATATTCTCAGTTTATGGCACTGGACCCTGAAGATTTATCCGAAAACTTTTTATTCTCGTCGTCTCTGTCGTCGTCGTTGTTGTTGTTGATGATGTTGTTGTTGTTGTTGTTGTTGACATTTTTGTTGTTGTTGATGTGGTTGTTGTCAAAATAAACTATGAATGAAAATTAACCTCAACGTGAATAATAAATTTCTAATTAGTCATACAAACCCAATATACGATATCCTTGAGTTAAAACCACAATGGATTGAAATCAAGTCAAAAATCGTTAACTTCATAAACTATGGAACTCAAATTAATCAAAACATTGATGTATCACTGTATTAATTTGGGTTCATATCGAGAATGAAATCGATAGTCATTATTCCCTAATTATGTTTAAATCAATGACGTACTTACTGTAATTGACTACAATTACGACACCGGTCTATGTAGTGAAGCAGCTGTTGTGATAGTGGTATAAGTCAGTAATAAAACATTGTAAAAATCTATTTACTTTGACAAAGAAAATTGTAAAGTATTCTATGTTTTATGTAAAAGAATTACACTACAGTATTTTGTGAGTAATGCAGAAATTAACAGATACAGTTAGTGTGAGAAATTTTCGTGAATGTACGAAATTAGCGTGGATTACGAAAGTATGCTCTATGCTATGTCACTCACCACAATGTATAATGCATGGTGATCTTTTATGAACTTTTTGCAGATCATAGGTGATTGATTGATTGATTGATTGATTGATTGATTGATTGATTTTTGTTTAACGTCACATCACGAATGTTTCACGTATATGGTGACGGTATCTGCCTGATGCAGGGCATACAAATTTTGACCATTGCAACGGACCCACCCGACGCAGTGAGGGATCTTTAACGTGCCATGCATACCACGACACAGGGCCTCGGTTTTTACTGTCTCATCCGAAAGACAGTACACCGGCATGACCAGAGCGGGACTCGAACCCCGGCCTCCCGATAAGTAGGCGAGCACGATACCACTAGGTCACGCCGGCTTGATCAAAGATGAAACCATATGCCCGGGAAGAGTTAACGTCTCCTGTTAGGTAAATGGCACCGACGTGAAAAAAGTTCACGTTCAAGTTTTTCATTAATCTCTCTCATAATTTTTTTTTCACGAAATTCAAATTAATAGCTATAGGCTATGTATAACAGCAGCTTATTCAAATACGATGGTTATATTTACGACGAAGCCTATATAGTTAGACCGACATGAGTAAATATAATATATAAAACAAACGGAGAATGAAGTTCCCGAGTATGGTTTTATTTACAATTCTGATTTGCGGTTCGTGTCACTTTTCTGCTTAAATTTAGTATATGAGATAAGTTATGCAACTATATACATAGCTTTTTTGACATTGCAATTAATCTGAAAACTAAGTATATCGAAAGACAAGGTATTGATTCTATCCGTCATGACATTAAGTGGCATGGCGTTTAGAATTATCACGAGGAAGTATATGTCTTATTATCTGTGAAACAATACAGTTGGAGTGGAATGAGAAGGAAGCAAGTTAATAAACCATATAATGTATAGTTTGTGTATTAAACTAGATTTTGATAAATGCTGTGAAAATCTGAATTTCCTTTCGGAAATACCTCGGAATATTAATACATACATGTGTAGGGTAAAGTCATAATATCGTACAGGGCACATGATATGATTAAGGAGTATTTTAGGGTTTATTTGCGATTTTTCGCGACATTGTAAATTAGGGAGCCATAAAGGATCTTTGCTCCTTTCATTATATTTCTTAACAAAAATTCACTTCTTTAAGAGATTTAATTATTACGACATCGGCTGACTCGCTCTCAAATTCATAATTTTTAACATATTTACTGGAGAAATCAACCGGCCATCGCGATATGCGTGTTCAGTACCATTTATTCCCTGAGTGATGAAGACACGTGACTTTTGCAAAGTCTTTAAGATATCGCTACAGAAAAATAAGTCATCCATGGGTACACTATTAAGAGGGAACATATGTAATACATGTAGGTCCCATGTGACTTATTCAAAACTAATAGGTGTCACAAACACAAAAGAGTGTTCGATTTTATCGGATGATTTTATAGTAGAACATTTTGTACAAAATATTTCTCCTCTGACTTTGGACATGCATCTAGTGTATGATTTATATATTGAAGAAAACATTGAGACATCTGAATAGAAAGACATCACAAAAATTTCAATTATAATGCAGTTGACGCACCGACTTAGGACGGTCAATTGAAATAACGCTAGTTACTTACATAAAAAAGACAAACACTCTTTTCCACTAGTTTTTCCGTTTTGTGATAGTTACTCGACTGGTGTGGTTTATGGGCTTATCTTCCCACTCGCCACAACGACAAAACATTTAAAGAAATTGCAGTTAAAATATATAAATTGTACACCATATATAGGCCAGTTTTAGAGATCTTAAACATATACATAAGTAATTATAATGGATAAAAAATTACAATGTAGAATATAAAAGTGACGTCAATTTGAACCTATCATGCTCTGCTCTTCTGAAAACGACCAAAGTCCTTGTTCCATCAGTGTCCCAACTAACATTCAGAGAGGACATAGCCCAGGACCTTATCTCATCTAAGGAGGTTTAGACAATGCCGGTAATAGAGTCCCTACCGCCCTGTTAATGAGATTGCATCGCGATAGAAAATGTCTGTAAAGAGCTGTAGAGGGGTCCAGTACAAAACTTATTGTCCTAGCAATAGTCATAGGGTCATATTGGCGATGACAAAGGTGTTTGACTATTTTAAGACCTGATGCGATGAAGTCATCGGAACTTTTGACCATTTTAATATATACAGAATCGCTGTTGAAATGTGGATGGAAGATTTCGTTGGATACATGATTTTAAAAGTATAATTTCCGCTTTTTGATAAAAGCTCTGAATAGGATTTAAAGAATTACACTGATTTTTTTTTCTGAGATTATGGTAACTGTAATCTTGATTCAAATATTCCGAAGTAATTTGTATATTTTCGTTATGAAAATAAAAAAATTCATTAGCACAGGCCCTAGCAAATCGAACCAATTGGGAAATGTAAACACCATATGATGGAAGTCTAGGAACATCGCCATCTAACCATGATAAATTCACAATAAGAAATATGAAGTCTTCACGTTTATCGTAAATACAATTGTGTATATAATTTTTATTATTATCTTGATATTGAAGTCCAAAAAAGGTTATTCCTTAATAGAGTTGCATTTCCGGAGGATAAATGTCTTTAGTGTACTTTTCAAACTCCTGGTTATCAATACTTCAAAAGATTTCACACTGAAACAAAAGTAGATGAAAAACTCCGTTCATACTACAAGATCTACATAGATGTCTGACCTTTTGTAATGAAAACAAATTTAAGAGATTTAAAAGCAATATGTCAGCTGTTGCATATTGTATGTGTGAATTATCACTGTAAAACTGAACAGAAATTCACGGCAGATTGTCAGTGGGTGTGCTGAATGATATGCTGTTTGATCTATAAAAGAATTGTTTGGAGAGCAGTCAGTGTTTCGAACACGTTGCGTATGAACAGTGCGAATCCATTGAAGGTTTTTTTTGTGTTTATTTTTCATGGATTTTGTGTATCATCAATTTAATAGACACAAGGTTATGTTTTTTTTTCATTTGATTTAGTATTCTTTTATATCACTCCACATTTATTTCACGTATATGGTGACGGCATCTGTCTGATGCATCGCATACTAATTTATACCTTTGCAACGGACCCACCCGAATAAGTGAGGGGTCTTTTACGTACCCATACCTACCGCAGCACGGGATCCCGGTTTTTACTGTCTCACCCGAAAAAAACAAGACATCGATGCACCCATGGCAGGAGTCGAACCCTGGCCTCCCGGGGAGAAGCCGAGCACCTCATTCACTGGGTTACACCGGCTTCGTGTTATTTCAATAATCATACTTTAATAAACCAAGCAATCATTATACAGTTAATTACTCCCTATGTGGTCAATATGGCAAATTGATGACCCAAGATCTTGCACTCTCGGTCAAGTCCGACCACCTCAAGTGCAAGGTCGAGGGTTCAATGGTCAAATGGTCAACGGTTCATTATCAGCCAATCAGAATCCTAGAATCTTAATAGAAGTATAATGATATTTATAAATTCCAAATAATGAATGGATGACTTAACACCTCTCCGACTCTAAAAACATCCTCTCTCAACCCCGCCCCCCCCTCCCCCCTCCACCACACACACACACACACATACACCTCACACACACCTACACCCACACACACACACGCAAATAATGTGAAATAACTCGGTCGTCCGAATATTGTTGGACATTTGTTCATATCAAGAGTAGTCAAAGGCTGATATGATGAGTCTAGTGTCCATGTCCGAGATAAACCACTGTTTAATAGCTCAGGATTGTATGGGTTTTACATCATTTTTCAGTTAGTCGTATTGCGAAATGGAGGCAAAAAGTGAACAGACTCTAAAATATAGTGGTATAATCTATGAATCGAGCCCTCGTTTCCTATACCACAAGACCAGCGCTTAACCAGTACATAATTATAAAGCATTCCGGATTGGTAAACTTCTTGACAACAGATCAAAAGAAAACGCAAGTAACAAGAACTTGCTTATTTGTGAAACAAATAAACTCTTCTATAAAACAAATAAAGCAACTGGAATATACATGTACATGTATCTCTTTATATTGGGATTTTACTGATTAATCTTGCTTCAATGCGTACTTTTCATATGCATGATTAAACATATATTTACAAGATACTTCCGAATCACCAGGGATTCTAAGTAATGGGCTTAATGAATGCAAAATGCACGAAACTTTCTTTTAATACCCACGCTTATATTCTGCTTTACTTTCTATCAGGTATAAATCATATCAGCTGGGACTTGAAATATAAAAAGAGATATAAACGAGATTTTTTAACACCTATCAATCACCAATTGTACACCTTAATTTTTTGCTAAATCAAAATTCCTTCGTGCTATAATCTTTCCAAAAGGAACATGCCCTAGATCCATAGTTAACGTACTGAATCATTGTATCCTTTGATCTTTGAATGAGTTGTTTGGGGGGCGTTTGAATAAACTTTTCGAACACGTTGTAGCTGGGGTGCGAACCCCTTGAAACATTTCCCGCGTAATGTTGCCATATGGGTTCTGCATATCGTCATCCAACATGCCGAAGAAATAAAAATACATGTAAACTCAATTATTTCCCAGATTTCAATTGTAAATCATGGCTTTAGGATATATATACACCGGCGTCTGAAGGATTGGATCAGCATGGTCGGAATAACAATCTTGGAAGCAACAGATCTACTCGCATTCCACGTCTGACTGTATGCCTTTTATCTAGAAAATGCTTCCTCATAGGCGAAATCTGGAATATTAAGGCAGGGACACGTGAAATAGTTTTTGCAGTTTATTAATTTTGATATATGAATATTTCATACTTTTTGTATATAAATAAAGGTCTATTCTTCCTTTTTTTTTTCTTTAATTATAACGCAGGACTCTCCCTCGACACACCCTTCACGATAATTGCACCTGATAACATTCAATTTGGTAAAATGGTAAAATAATATTTGTGCTTTAGTAATCATTCATTTGATTTTGAAGAATAGTAAGGAATTGATATATTTACGCTGAAACAATAATTTTCTTTGTATACAAAGTCAGTTAATTTGCCCATAAATATTTATCGACCTTGAATATAATAATATATCGAAATCGATTCATTCCAAATTTAATTTAATTGCTATCAATTCAATTTCAAATAATAAATATCACAGAATCAGTATCTGTCAGTTTGTTAACATTGACCGGTGATTCTTCGCGGTCAAGTGAGAGTAAAGCAATTCACAATATGATCCAATCGATAGGATTTTTTTCTTCTTCTTCATTTTTAAACCTATACAGATACATTTTCTTTGTATGAATTTAAGGACTGAATATTATTTAAACACATCTATCATACTGGTATTCTTGTGTAGATAGATGTAAATCCTTACATTCTCCTTGAGAGGGGGATCCTCAAATTCTCACTCCTATATATATATATATAGAGAGAGAGAGATGTAAATCCTCATATCCTCACTCCTATATATATATAGAGATGTAAATCCTCATATCCTCACTCCTATGTATATATAGAGAGATGTTAATCCTTATATCCTCATATATATATATATATATATATATATATATATATATATATATATATATATAGATGTAAATCCTCATATCCTCACTCATATATATATATATATATATATATATATATATATATATATATATATAGATATATATATATATATATATATATATATAGATGTAAATCCTCTAAATTCTAAATTCTCATATCCTCATTCCAATGTATATATAGAGAGATGTTAATCCTTATATCCTCACTCCTATATATATATAGAGAGATGTAAATCCTCATATCCTCACTCCTATATATATATATATATATATATATATATAGAGAGAGAGAGAGAGAGAGAGAGAGAGAGAGAGATATTAATCCTTATATCCTCACTCCTTTATCTATATATATATATATATATATATATATATATATATATATATATATATATATATATATATATATATATATATATATATATATATTTTCACTCCTATATATATAGAAAGAGATGTGAATCCTCATATCCTCACTCCTATTTATATATAGAGAGATGTAAATCCTCATATCCTCATTCCTATATATATATATAGAGAGATGATAATCCTCATATCCTCACTCCTATATATATATATATATATAGAGAGAGAGATTTAAATCCTCATATCCTCACTCCTATATATATGTAGAGAGATGTAAATCCTCATATCCTCACTCATATATATATATATATATATATATATATATATATATATATATATATATATATATATATATATATATATATATAGATGTAAATCCTCATATCCTCATTCCTATATATATATAGAGAGATGTAAATCCTCATATCCTAACTCTTATATATATAGAGAGATAGATGTAAATCCTCATATCCTCACTCCTATATATATATAGAGAGATGTAAATCCTCATATCCTCATTCCTATATTTATATATAGAGAGATGTTAATCCTTATATCCTCACTCCTATATATATGTAGAGAGAGATGTAAATCCTCATATCCTCACTCCTATATATATATATATAGAAAGAGATGTAAATCCTCCTATCCTCACTCCTATATATATATATAGAGAGATGTAAATCCTCATATCCTCACTCCTATATATATATAGAGAAAGAGATGTAAATCCTCATATCCTCACTCCTATATATATATATAGAGAGAGATGTAAATCCTCATATCCTCATTCCTATATATATAGAGAGAGATATGCTAATCCTTATATCCTCACTCCTATATATATATAGAGAGATGTAAATCCTCATATCCTCACTCCTATATATATATATATATAGAGAGAGAGAGAGAGAGAGATGTAAATCCTCATATCCTCATTCCTATATATATAGAGAGAGATATGCTAATCCTTATATCCTCACTCCTATATATATAGAGAGAGATCTAAATTCTGATATCCTCACTTCTATATATATATATATATATATATATATATATAGAGAGAGAGAGAGAGAGAGAGAGAGAGAGAGAGAGATGTAAATCCTCATATCCTCACTCCTATATATAGAGAGAGATGTAAATCCTCATATCCTCATTCCTATATATATATATATATATATAGATGTTAATCCTTATATCCTCACTCCTATATATATATAGAGAGAGATATAAATCCTTATATTCTCACTCCTATATATATGTAGAGAGAGAGATGTAAATCCTCATATCCTCACTCCTATATATATATATATAGAAAGAGATGTAAATCCTCATATCCTCACTCCTATATATATATATAGAGAGATATAAATCCTCATAACCTCATTCCTCTATATATATATATATATATATATATATATATATATATATATATATATATATATATATATATATATGCTAATCCTTATATCCTCACTCCTATATATATATAGAGAGAGAGATGTAAATCCTCATATCCTCACTCCTATATATATATATATATATAGAGAGAGATGTTAATCCTTATATCCTCACTCCTATATATATATATAGAGAGAGAGAGAGAGAGAGAGATTTAAATCCTCATATCCTCACTCCTATATATATAGAGAGAGATGTAAATCCCCATATCCTCACTCCTATATATATATAGAGGGATGTAAATCCTCATATCCTCACTCCTATATATATATATATATACATATAGATGTAAATTCTCATATCCTCACTCCTATATATATAGAGAGATGTAAATCCTCATATCCTCACTCCTATATATATAGAGAGATGTAAATCCTCATATCCTCATTCCTATATATATAGAGAGAGATATGGTAATCCTTATATCCTCACTCCTATATATATGTAGAGAGATGTAAATCCTCATATCCTCACTCCTATATATATATATATATATATATATATAGAGAGAGAGAGATGTAAATCCTCATATCCTCATTCCTATATATATATAGAGAGATATGGTAATCCTTATATCCTCACTCCTATATATATAGAGAGATGTAAATCCTCATATCCTCATTCCTATATATATATATATAGAGATGTTAATCCTTATATCCTCACTCCTATATATATATATATAGATATAAATCCTTATATTCTCACTCCTATATATATGTAGAGAGAGATGTAAATCCTCATATCCTCACTCCTATATATATATATATAGAAAGAGATGTAAATCCTCATATCCTCACTCCTATATATATATATATAGAGATGTAAATCCTCATATCCTCATTCCTCTCTCTCTCTCTCTCTCTCTCTATATATATATATATATATATATATATATATATATATATATGCTAATCCTTATATCCTCACTCCTATATATATAGAGAGAGATGTAAATCCTCATATCCTCACTCATATATTTATATATATATATATATATATATATATATATATATATATATATATATATATATATATATATATATATATAGAAAGAAATGTAAATCCTCATATCCTCAGTCCTATATATAGAGAGATGTAAATCCTCATATCCTCACTCCTATATTTATATATATAGATGTAAATCCTCATATCCTCATTCCTATATATATATAGAGAGAGATGTTAATCCTTATATCATCACTCCTATATATATAGAGATGTAAATCCTCATATCCTCACTCCTATATATATATATAGAGAGAGAGAGATGTTAATCCTTATATCCTCACTCCTATATATATAGAGAGAAAGAGATGCAAATCCTTATATTCTCACTCCTATATATATATAAAGAGAGAGAGAGAGAGAGAGAGAGAGAGAGATGTAAAACCTCAAATCCTCATATCCTTACTCCTTTATATATATAGAGAGATGTATATCCTAATATCCTATATCCTCTCTTAGAGAGAGAGAGAGAGAGAGAGAGAGAGATGTAAATCCTTATATCCTTACTCCTCTATATATAGTGATATAAATCCACACATTATAGCTTCTGTTTTCAGAAGTAAGATAGGGAATCAGATGATGGCATTTTAATCTGCTTCATTTCCTAAACGGAAGGAGGGGTGATAGACTTGGTATAATTATTCGTTGCTTGCATATGCGTACGGGAGAATCCGGTACACACCGGAATGTGAGATTTTAATAGATCGGTTGTCTCATGTTTCCATATCGCTTTATTAATGAAATCGTTTTAAACCAACGTACAAGTCAAACCACAGGGAATGAAGCATACCAGAAAACAAATGTCATTAAAGATGTGGACTTCTATACGCACATGACGTTCCTTAAATGATAACCGTCATTTCAGTCTAATAAATTAATCTATTTCGAGGCCATTATATTGATCTCCAATCCCTGAGCTCTACCAATCCTTGTATAAATAGATATACATAAAGGCACCAATACCACCTTTTTGACACTACTTTTTGTACTAATAGTACAGGGGAATTGTCCAGATAAATTTAGGGAGCAACCATTCGATTTTTATGGGGGTGGGGGCTCAACTTTTGGCAAAAAAAAAAAAAAAATAATAATAACAATAAATAAATGAAAAAAAAAAAAAGAATCCGACCCTGAAATTGGGCAAAACAATATTCAGGCCGGTGAAAGAGTTCCTGCCCGCCCCATAAAAATCAAATGGTTGCTCCCTTATTCCGTATTATTTTGTACCAGTCTACAGTAATTGACCTCAGTATCTGTTGAAATCGTTCCCTTGCCTCTTTTTTGCTGTTAATTGCGTTATTTATTCGTTTTATACTGTACAGAAAGACACAATATTTGCCAGTAATTTACAAAATAGCGATGATTTTACTTTGTATGCCATATGATAGAGTTATATTTCAGTTTAATTATGTGTATGTACGTTCGTACGGATACATTTCATTTGAGTTCGTTGGATACATGGAATGAAATAAGACATAAAATTCAATCAAGAAAAAAGAGAATAATTGCAGAATAAAATTGCTTATCAGATAACATACTGTGACAGCACAGCAAATAAATCTCATTTAATTGATGCTTTTGTTTGCGTAATTCTATCAGGCATCGAGATGAACATGAAGTTAACAGCGCGGGTTTCAAGTGCTTGGTATGAAATAGACACCACTGTTGATGTAAATTTCGGGTGCGTTCGTACGAATTCATTGTATTTCCGCGTAATATTGCACTAAGGGGACACCACTCCTTACCGAACGTGAAACTCACACTTGTTAGAGTTCATGAAAATACTAACCCTGGCAGAAAATTTCTTCTAAAGACCATGATTCAGAAGTTGATCGTGTTTACTTGTTTCTATAATTTGTATTATTTGCTGACAATGGTTTCTCAAGAAGATTGTGGTTAAGAACATTTTAGAGAAGTGCATTTCGTAGTTATTTTTGCTTTTCGTTTACGGTGCCAACTTTTTTCTTAACAAAGCATAATTGGAATATAAACAAGTTATTAAAGTTGAACTTTATTGCACTATACACATGCATGCAATAGTTTGAAACTCGTAAATATAATATTTTTTTTACTATCCGATGCTTTTGTGAAACCTTATTTTAACTTAAATAAAGATAGATAGTCTTTTTACCGGAGAAACACAACCCCCTTGCATGACTGGGACCTCTTTTTCATGAGCATCACATTCTTTTTTTTTTTTTTTTAAGGGTCTTTTGAATCGTAATAAAAATGTACCTAGATTTAATTTTATTGGTTTCAAATAAATTATTTTGAAATATTCAATTCAAAATTGTAATGAAGTTAGAATTTAACCTTCCTTGTAAATTTTTCCTCCGCAATCTGTCGCAAAGTGATAGCTCACTCTGGCAATGCCACATTATCAATATCCGTAGGATAATATAAAATTGTTGTCTCTGCTCCGATTGCAACATGTGCATTCATCTAAATAATGTGCAAAATATGAGCAAATATTCGTGCTTATAAATAAGTAATTACGGGTCGCGAAGAGATATTTTCTTTAGCTATCTTCCTTATTTTTCCACCTGAACTTTCTAACACCCCCCTCTCTTTTTTTATTTCATAAATACTGGATCCATTACATGAAATACATATAAATTAATCATAAGTACATACATATATACATATATATATATGTCTTGCCGAACATTTCCATCTGTTACATCTTTATGGTTTTTTTAGCTGTGCGTTAAATTCAACATATCAACTACATATTAAAACTGTATAATATATTAAAACTTTATAATATAAACATATTCTATTTTTACAACTGCACATATTTATGTTGGTAGGGATTTTACAACGGATATGTATGCATGAAGAAATAAGTCATGACTAGTAAATGAAAATGATGTACACGTGGTTTTTTCAATATTGCCTGAACGCAACTCTGCATTCTTAGAGCTTTGATTGACAGACCAGTGGCTTAATAGCAAACCTGGATACCATAGTACCCTCTCACATCTTATGAAGTGGGTGATTGATCCCATGTTGGTGGAGGTGGAAGTGTGCCAGGGTAATTAATAAAGATATAATCTGTTTCTCTCACAGAGCTTTCATTTCCTCGACCTGTTTAACACTCACCGCCACCATTTATGCGAAATGGCATCGTGGTTAAAGCAACAAAATACATGTCAGCATGTCATTCATTCATACTGGTACATCACTTTTCAATATTATCGGCGCATCACACATATATATGTATTGAACTTATTACCGGCGCATCATACATATATATATATTAACGTATTACCGGTGAGTCACACATATGTATTGAGCTTATCAACGGCGCATCACACATATACATGTATTAACTTATTACCGGCGCATCATACATATATATATTAACGTATTACCGGTGAGTCACACATATGTATTGAGCTTATTAACGGCGCATCACACATATACATGTATTAACTTATTACCGGCGCATCATACATATATGTATTAACTTATTACCGGCGCATCATACATATATGTATTAACGTATTACCGGTGAGTCACATATATATGTATTAACTTATAACCGGAGCATCACACATACATGTATATATATGTATTAATTTATTAACGGCGCATCACATATATATGTATAGACCATGTATATGTGAGTTTATTTAAACTTTCTGTAATACAGTGACAACACAATTAATCCAAATTACTTATCAAAAATTTGGCATGCCAGTAGGAGATAACTCCCTTTTCGAGCGCCTAGTTTGCCTATAAACTTGTCATTAAGTTTGCTATCCGTTTTATTGATGTGTAATTAATCATGTGATAAGTCAACGTATACTCAGGGACTTAAAAACGCCTATATGTTTTTTTTTTCTTGTAAAAACATAGATGTTTTGAAAATAAATCTATTTGAATACCTGCTTGATATTGTGTGATTGCGGTAACTTTCATGCTATCGGCGAGACAAATCACTCAACCATAACGTAATACCGCTCACTCGTGCGCTTTTCAAAAAGTACTCGACCATGTGCTCTACATTGAGTCATTTTCTTCAGAAATAACGTATACTGGTACCTAGTGCCTTTATCTATCCTGATTTCAAACTTTGCTTCATTAAAACTAACGCGTGAAATGCCGAAACTGTCTGAGCAACAGAGGTGTGCTGTTCTCGGCCTTGTAGACGTCGGCGTAAATCAAGGTATCATCGCAGGACGCTTCAACGTCCATTTGTTTACAATCATGAGACTTATACGGAAGTATCGGACCACAGGAAGTGTTCAGGATCGTCCTCGAAGTGGTCAGCCACGCGTAACGACAAGACGTCAAGACGTTTTCAACGTCATCTACGTGACAGGTTTGCGACAACCGTAAGCACGTCAAGAGATGTGATAGGTCGTCACGGTAGGCAAATCCGCCCCAGGACAGTACGCCGACGATTGAAAGAGCAAGGTGTGCTATGCCGTCGCCCATTGAAACGTCATCAAACTGTCAACAATCCGTTGACGTTTCAACAAGACAACGCACGTCCGCACACGGCTAGAGTCACCTTAAATTTTTAAACATCCAGGGAATTAATGTAATACTCTTTACTAAACGAAACACATAAAATTTTGGACGTGGTATACATAACTGACGAAATCAAATCATTTTTTAAAAGATACGTTTGATAGCATCAATCATATTGTCAATTATAATTCAAATTTTCGAAATAAATCAAGTTTGATGCAATTATTTACCCTAGTTGTTGATTAGACTATATTGATATTAGATAGGCGTTTTTAAAGTCCCTGAGTATATTTCAAGTCCTTACTGAGTTTTAAACATGGACGTTTGAAAAGAGGGGATGAGTCAGGTTTCAAATTTGAACTCGACGAGAGATCTCAACTTTGTTTTTCGTATGAAAAGCTAAGCGCTTAAATTTCTATTCCAAGATTAGATCATCTTTACGGATCCCCAAAAGCCTCAGCGGCACGAATGTATACATGTTTCCGTTTTCGTGCCGTTTTCAATGCTTATTATGTAAATTCTTCACATGCGATACGATAGTGTCACCCCATCGACGAGGAACACGGTGTCCGATATCCGTTGTATCGTTTTTCAGCGGGATTACCTTCGCGTAGGGAAGTTGAATATCCGTTAACATGATGCATTTAATGATGTCGTGCATTTTGATAACATTCACCCCGATACTTCAGGCTTGGATCCAGAAATTTTGTAGAAAGGGGGTTAATCCCAATGCATTTTCTGAGTTTTTGTGTATAAAATTTCTTTTACATCGAAAAGTATCAAGAAAAGCCGTTTTCGCTGAATCTCAGGATGGGTCAAGACCCCCGGTCCATCCCTCCGGATCCGCGCATGTACTTTATCTGCAAATGTTTAATTTCTTAAATTTTGATATTTTCAGTGATAGTGTTAACTTACAATGCGTATAAAGCACGCAACTCGTGCACAATTATCCGGGATTCCCTTTTCTAAAACGATGTTATTGAAGCACTTCAAGATCCGGTTATACACGAATGGTTTCGCACTTGCATTGTAATTTGCTGTCAGTACAAACGATTCATAGAACTTATAGTAATATAAGCACAAAACCTAAAATAGATTTTGAAGAATCGATGACGCTAACAGAATTACCGTTAAATGCTCGGAAATCATATGGTAGGAAATCATTTTATGCATGTGTCACGTTCGACTGAGCTCCGATTTCTGATAAATCAGCTATAGATTTTTGGTTTGGTTGAAAAAAAAAAATTATAAATATAAGTACATCATCAGCTGTGTTATCAAGCTGACCTGAGGCTGCTGGGATGACTGATTCACTCTGCAATTTTGTAACTGTACCATAAACGAAGACAAAATACATTGTTTCTCTGATATAACTATGAATTAGTGTGGAGGTATATATGCACGTTCAGTAAGGTATGTTTAAAAATTTAGATTTTAATTACAAAATTGTCAGGTGTATCATATCGAAAATATTTGAGGTACGATTTAATTAAAATGGCTTGTTTTATATTATGTACATTGTGTTAAATTTTGTTTAAATATAACAATATAATAAATGTTATTGTATGGTGCAATATATATATATATATATATATATATATATATATATATATATATATATATATATATATATATATATATATATATATATATATATATATATATATATATATCTTAACAATAATTAACATTATAGATATTAAAAGAGCATGGGGAACTTTAATAATCAGGATTCGCGAGTTTGTCTAACGCTCCAATAAATGATCATCTGGTTCGGAAAAAGCTTTGCGCAAAAAATTAATGTATCATTCCTTCTAAAGTAACTAATGGAATTGGATGAAAGTAAATAATGGAACGGTTTAGGGGTTTTTTATGTTCATTTTGCGGTTTCGTTATCATTCAGTTGCTGTCCGTCAGGTTTGGATTCTTGTGGTAAGTGTTACGAAGTAATTAGTGGTTAATGTAGAATGGAATTCGCTGTAGATCTCTGAAATACTACCTTCCATCTGTTTGTCGTTTTTATTTCTAGTTGATCCATGATGTGCATCACTCTCTTTGCTATATTACATGATGGGGTCTTTGATTCTTTTCAATCTAGTGTACTGTTTGGAATTTAATAGATTCATTTTTTAATATTACGATGAGTAGTATGTAACGCATAACATTTCTGTCTACGTATATTATTGTGTTAAAGTTCTGCTGGTACCCTTTGTTGACACTTATTTATACATTTTATATTTAAATGTCATTAAAGAGCCCATTTCCTTATGGTAGTTGGTCGATTTTTCAATATTTCAGTCATATGCAGGCAAGGGAAAAAAAGGGGGGGATGGTTGTTCAACCTCTAGTACATAGTAGTGCAATCCGGGAATCGAACTTGGATCGTCGCTAGCCAAGCACTTAACCACTTTACCAAATTTAGCCCAATTTCTTTATATTAAATCTGTTTCGTGCATGACGTAGATGGTAGATGTCTCGGTATAAATCCCTGGTAGAAAGAAAGTCAAACATTCACCGTGTTTTGACGCATTGGTTGTAGAAAGATTTATTACTTAAGTTTCGTATAAATAAAATATCGAATTGTTTAAAAAAAAATCCCGCTTTGGAATTATAGGATTTCATTCTTGACGATTTCCGCTATAATTATTAGACTTCACAAAACGTTGATGCGATTGTGGTATTACGTGAATGCACTATTTTCGCACTTTATGATTAGATTATAATGAAATTTCATAGGGAGTATACCCTATGACAGTTTCGAAAAAAAAGTACCATGCAGTAGGTTTTCCCCTGAATCCAAAACGCTATATGTACCAACTCATGCTTCGCCACAGTGAAATGTTACTGTGGTAATAGTGTCTTCCGAGTCGTCTTAGGCATAAGTAATAAAGTCCTTCTCGACATGTCCTTGATGTTGTGGTCCTCATTCTTGTAACTGGCAAGCCGGCGTGGCCTAGTGGTATCGCGCTTTCCCCATGATCGGGAGGCCGGGGTTCCAGTTCCGCTCTGGTCATGCCGGTGTCCTGTCTTTCGGATGAGACAGTAAAAACCGACGTCCCGTGTCGTGGTATGCATAACACGTTAAATATCCCTCACTGCTTCGGGTCGGTCTGTCGCAAAGGTAAAAATTTGTATGCCTCGCATCAGGCAGATGCCGTCACCATATACGTGAAATATTCGTGGTGTGACGTTAAACAAAAATCAATCAATCAATTCTTCTAACTGGCGCTTTTCAGTGGTTATTACCCTTTTCTTTCTATTTCGAATTGTTTCTTTTGTAAATCTGCCGTCCTTACATCGGTTCATTTATCAGGATGTTCAGTAGATACCTCAGACATCTTGATTTATTACAATCGCACAAAAATAATAAGTCTGAGTATGACAAAATAATTCTTACAAGGACTACACATTATCCGACCAAAACACACGGACAAAAGTGATATCGTGACTCGCATACCTTCCACTGTTTTATGAGGGATAAGCAGTGATTGTCTTGCCTCTGGGTATAGTTTATGAATAATAGCCCCATCATCTGACTGCCTCTGGATCATCGATTACATTAGTGCATCCTTCGCCTCATCTGTCACACAAATCCATTTATGATCATGATTGCCATTAGCGGATAATTTGTTATATACAATGGCATGATTTTGTATATCCATTTTTTTGGAGTAACGATCAAAACTTAAAAGGATACAATATAGTCCTCGATTGATTTATAAAAGAAAGTTGTAAGTCATCAGAAGTTTTTATAAATTTTTCTTTGACATTTTTTATGTCGTGTGGTATTGAATTGCTTAACTATTGTTTGAAATTGCAAGACGCAATTTCGAATCTATATTTTGAAAATTACATGGGGATGTGTTGTGCCTCTGTAGTGTAGAGTCTGTAAAAAGCTCACCGTGAAGATCAATGAGACATTACATCATGATATATATATATATATATATATATATATATATACTATATATATATATATATATATATACGCTCAATATGTAGCCAATGGAAGAAACCAGTTTTTATTAGACTAATGCTTTGTATATATTGTCTATCTTTCTTTCGTGTCTCTATATTTATGTAAGTGTTTGTCTGTGTGTGTCCTGAAGAAGAAGCAGATTGCTTCGAAAATTTTTGGCAATTTTTTAATTGTTTTAGTATCGTTATCGCTTACCTGTGCTTTTATATTGACCCCTTTTTCATTGAGGTTGATCCGATACTTATGAATAGTGAATGTTGTTACAATTTCCTCTTTTGTGCTTTTATATATATATATATATATATATATATATATATATATATATATATATATATATATATATTTATATATATATATATATATATTTATATATATATATAAAGCACAAATAGAATCAGTGAAACACCTGGGAGTACTATGGACCTTGGATCTCCGAAGAAATACCTGTAGAAAATAAAGACAAATTAGACAAACATATAAAGCACAAAGACACTACAGTTAACAAGGCACCCTATATTTCACTTATATCCGTTCCCCGTCTGGGACTCGAACCCACGACCTATGGTACCGAATCATCTAGCTGTCATGCATCCGACCCTCTAACCGACTGAGCTACCCGAGCTCCATATATATATATATATATTTGTGACGTTTCATGTGTTTTCCTTGTACCTTGCGTACTAAGTCAAATCTCCTGTCCTTTCTTTTATGCTGTGTGCCTGCGTAACTTTCATTATATCTTATAAACAGTATTTTACATTGTTGTTACGTATGAATGTTTAGGCATACTGTTGTACAAACAGGAGACGCTTTCTCCTCCCTTGCAACTGGTATGATCAACGATCTCTAGTGGTAGAGGAGTGCTCATTTTTGGTTTCTTTTATTGTGAATTTTTATCAATCACTCTGATGAAAGTTAGAAATTATGTGTTTCACTCTGAATTGATATTATCAATCCCCCCTATGTGTTTGTTAAAGCGAAGATAGTATTATCACTAAGATACATTTAGGTTTTACTAATGGCATTTCCTGAAGTTTTATGAAGTTCTTTCACAGCCGTTTGTTGTTATCTCTATCGTTGAAACACATGCAAATTAAATGGAAAATTTATTACTTACTACACAAAATTTAATTGAATAAATAAAAAGGGCAACGGTTTATCTAAATAATGTGGGTCTTTTTATATATTTTGTAAATCTTAATTTCATTTTATCAAAAAACGGACAGACTTGATGTCGTAGTTTAACCCTTGTCTAGGTGCTGGTGATGTAGGTTGAACTCTCAGACTGTGCTACTTTGTTTAAAAGTTTTATTATCTACTGCATCTACGTCGTAATAGATCTATATGACTGCAAAAAGCTTTGAAAGCGATTCTAATAAAACTTTAAATGTGCGAAAATGTAACTACCACCATTTTATTCTGATACTACAATTTTTAGCTCACCTGAGTCGAAAGCTCGTGATCTGTATTCATATCAGTCCGTCCGACGTCTGTCGTGCTTAAACTTATTTTGATGGATTTCAGTAAAGATGAAGTACTCGAGGTTCATTAAAGGTGTTGTTTTCGGCAAGATCCGTCGAGGAGTGGATCAAGAGCTGGGCAACAAATGTCTCAGAGGGTATCTTCCTTTGACTTCTTCACGCCGACTGCATCAATCGACAAACCGAATGCATCAGAGTGATTTACAAGGATGTCTTGTCTTGTGTCGTGCGAAGTATTGTTGAATTCGTTTCAAACTGAAATAAAACTTTCGACATCTCTTAATTGTTTATCATTGCTTGTTTTCAGCATATGACTTCTTTCATCGTGCGTTGATTGTGACGTATATATTCTGGTTATTTCAACTGATTTTAGGGAAATGTATCTTGGTATTTAGAATTAGATGCTTAAATGATTTTAAAAAACTTCTTTGTTTATGATTAAAAAGGGAGGATGCAGTATTCTTATGTTTTATTGAGCTTTGAACGAACATTATCTTTTAAACTAATAAAAGGGATTTGATCAAATTTGGCAGTAATGAAGCATTTGCAATTTTCTGTAAATGCTATCATTTTCGACCAGATCCGTCAATCTTTGGCTCCAGGGCGGTGCTTACAAAAGATCCTGGTGGTACCTTCCTTTCGTAAACTTCTACAAACCGACTACTCTGAACGACAAACTGAATGTATCAAACTTATATCTAGAAGGGTTTCTGAAGAAGTGTAGCTGTCATCCTCATAGGTGAAATTATCCTCATGTTGCAGTAAATTGTGAGCCGCTATGTGCTCTGGTGGGATGGACACAGTATATCGGTGGTGTCTTGGTGGCGAAACACTGTCCAGTCCTATCTTGCTTCTCAACTGCGCCAAACCATGTCCGGAAGACGAATTTCGATGACTTCATAATCGAATTTAAGATAATAAATTATACATATTGTTGCAAACTATGCATTAGAAACTTAATGCGTACCACATGTTAACTGTTCAATACGGCGCATGGAGAAGATTGTATTCGTAATGTGTAGACTGCAAGTCTGTTCTGAAACTAAACAGTTTAATAGAATTTATAATTATCTTGCAATTAATTAGATAGCACATTATCGAAAATAAAAATTAACAGATAGCGTTTGTAGTTTTATTTCCCGCTGGTATGAATACAGTCTCTTTTGAAATATAAAATAAAGATTGAAGCATGTATTTGCATGAAGTGACATTGAACAGGTGAACATGTCATGCGAAACACCCAAAAGTAAAGATTCTTTTATTGAACGACGAATTAATGTTCTTAATATTGTAAATAAAACGCGTATATGAACGTAGGCCCACCCTTTAATGTAATACGATTTCGACGCGAATACAAAAAACAAAAAACTCAAAATAAACAGTAACGAGATTTTCGTTGATATTTTAAAAAGCATATATAGAATAAGCCGTACGTGTAACGTACATGGTTTGTAATATCGGGAAATTACACACAAATGTTGACAACTTTTGGTCGATCTATTCTTTAAAATATTGATGGTTCGAGGTATTTCAGTATTTGTGATGACTAGCTAATGACCATTGATCAATTAGTGATCCATGAATAGCAGAAGATTAGTTTTGATTTATATAACAACTCGTTATTGCGCCTCATGACTACAGGTGGCTGGTGAAATCAACATGGCATGCGTTGATATAAATTACCGTAATGAAGGTAAGTGACCCTCGGTTCAAATAGATTCGGAAGAGGGAAATATTTTTTTCCGGCGATAGGAAAGGTGTCAGTTTTTATTTTTACTTGCTACATGAAGAAATAGTATCAGTACATGACCTAAAAATATACTTTCGAACACTTTGATCTCGGTAGAATGACTCATATATATTTATTGGTACATGTAAAAGCAAATGTTATCTTAATTAAATGATATAAAAGATATCAAATCGTATCCAAAGGTAAAATTAAATAAGATTGATGAACAAAGTGAACTTGTATATTTTTTTAGTAGTCGAACTTGAAATAGACGGCTTATTGAAGTGAATGAATTTGTAAACCAGTACGCAGTTTATTTGATGGCGACTTCCGTTGACGTGAATCCGATTGCTCGATTTTCCTTATTTACATTGCCTTTTGTGTTGTTAGGCTTAGTTTTTTGCATGTCCAGTGCGAGGATTTTTATTGTTTTTACAGATATATGTATACATACGTGTAAGTTGATTTTACGTATTTAAACAGTTCTCCGTTATGTACCGGCATGTGTTGATAAATGTAGTTTCCCGTGAAATATTTACATTTTGATTTTAAAATAATTATGTGTACTGACGCAGAGAGGAAATGTCATTAAGATGGTATGATGAGAAGATTGAGACAGGGTAAGGAAATTGGATGTAAAATGACTTGGTTGTCATGTTTGTTTAACAAGTCTGTTCACCGACAAATGTTAATGACTCAAGCCCTAAAAGTTAAATATTCTATTTTCGATCTACGGAGGCAGCGCATTCAGTTTGACGTTTACATAGATCATCAACATGAGGGGAAATCTTGATATGTTCAGGTGATTTTCTTCGTTTTCATCTAGATATTTTACCTCAACAACTCAAAATGCCCCTCCGATTCAGCATGGGGAATATGTTGCAATAAAATCGTTCTGGGTCTCTAGTCTAAATACCTGGGTCGATTCAGGATGTTGCAAACGGTCCCCCTTAATAGTCGTCCAGACAGTAAAACCGGCGCTAGTATCATGATATACTTTGGCAAGTTAGGCACGTCTTGCTTTGGGGTTGGACCATAAATGTTATAAGGTCATACACCAGACAGGTGCCGCCATCGAATAAATGAAATACTTTATTGTGGCGTAAAACTAATAAACAAACAATATAGGATAAGAGATCAATTACAAGCTGAAATTGCAACATACTCATCTCTGTGTGTCTCTCCCTCGTCCCTGCTCTCTCTCTCTCTCTCTCAGAATATCCCTGACTGGAAATCGGACCAAGATTTATGCACGGGTACAAAGATGGGGACCAAAATTCCAGACCCACCCCGAGATTCAGCAAAATTTAACTTGGTACTTTTTCTTGTGAAATAAGTCAATTTATTCCCAAATCATGGGCCAACATAATGTCTAAGGTACAGCTCCATTGGAGGATGTAGAAGGGGGGGGGGGTTGCACCCCCTCCCTTTTTGGTCGAAAATTTTTACCAAAAAAAGATCGTTTTCGATCCCTCTTTCTTGACCAAATAGTGCAAAACATTAGTCATGGGAGACTGCAATCTCCCCCCCCCCCCCCTTTTCAAAATATCCGCCTTTGACCTCTCTCAACAAAACTTCGGACCCACCTTTACGGAGACTCATACAAATCAATGAGGTATCAACCTTCCTTTTTGAAAGTTGCTGAATCCGCCCTTGCTTTTAATTTTCTACTTTACCAACCAGATTCTTTAGTTACGATCATAACCACATTTGAAATTTGCCTTTAATTGTTATCCTGTGAAATCTACATGTAATGCATATTGTTGATAAACATCTCCTCGTTTAAGATCAAAGATTGATAATCAAGGTCACGGACGAAAAAAGCAAAGGTTATGTATATTGATTATCATATGGGATATTACAAACAGATATAAATAGCTAAAAACGAAGAGGATGATATCCGGGTTTTCTCATCAACTTCCTGCTTATGTTACGAAGTATTTAACAGATCTTATGACGAAATACTGGGTACCTGCGACAATGGCAGGTTAGTTTTGAAGATTTGATATCTGAATATTTCATACAGATAATATTAAAGTATAAAGCATATATACGTTTGAATTGAATGTTATATACTTTGTAAATCGATGTTTTCATATATATTTGTTTTGTTATTAATGTACCCCATGTCAAGATTATTTCACTTTTTATGGTGGCGACACCTACCTGGTGCAAAGCCTCATATATGGGGGGGGGGGGGGTGTTTCTATGCAGGGGGTCTACCCGTACCATTGAGTGATCATACACCGTGACAAAAAGATTAGATTCCTACTGTTATCCGAAGAAAAAGAAAAACTTGAGCAGATGATGATAAAATTCCTCAGAATAATCTAAATTGACACCCGGAATGGAACTCGAATCCTCAGATCCTTAGGAATCCAGTATATGATACCACTAGACATATCTTCCCCAATTTTTACAAAAGTTCATTACATGGAAGTGTTTTCATAGGAACAGTAATGTAACTTGAATACGATAAGCACATATAAATACAATATTGACTCATTAATTATGTTCTATTTTTAATGTATCCGCCATAGTCTTCTTCGCTGTTTTTAACTTTAACAAATGCCTTTAGCTCCGATTATTTTCACTAAAGTATCTAAATTTTTATGAGAAATTTGTGCAGTTTAGTCAATGTTTAGTCACTATTTATGTAATAAGCATTCAGATAAATTTCATATTGCCTTTTTAATATCGAAACGCACATGTTTAACAGTGCAATTAAAATCTAATAAAATCTGGGATATTTGAATCGGCCCCAGCGGTCATTCTCATTCAGGTCTGAACTTTAACTTTAAGCGCATGTAAGTGTGTGTACAAGGGGTAAGATGGGGGAGGGGAGGGGGTAGAGGGATACCAGAATCTGTGTTTCCCTGTGACCAAAGTGGAAGTTTCTTTCATTCGTATAATCAGTCAAAAGTAGTAACGCCCCCTGTCCTCCGCTTTTTGTACCTA